>CALYLW010000237.1:744227-814821 GCA_944989445.1 Ampullaceana balthica | reverse complement strand
TCACACCCATGACATAACAATACAAGCTCACACACATGACATAACAATACAAGCTCACACACATGACATAACAATACAAGCTCACACACATGTTATAACAATACAAGCTCACACACATGACATAACAATACAAGCTCACACACATGACATAACAATACAAGCTCACACACATGACATAACAATACAAGCTCACACACATGTCATAACAATACAAGCTCACACACATGTTATAACAATACAAGCTCACACACATGTTATAACAATACAAGCTCACACACATGTACATAACAATACAAGCTCACACACATGTCATAACAATACAAGCTCACACACATGTTATAACAATACAAGCTCACACACATGTCATAACAATACAAGCTCACACACATGTTATAACAATACAAGCTCACACACATGACATAACAATACAAGCTCACACACATGTCATAACAATACAAGCTCACACACATGTTATAACAATACAAGCTCACACACATGTCATAACAATACAAGCTCACACACATGTCATAACAATACAAGCTCACACACATGTTATAACAATACAAGCTCACACACATGTCATAACAATACAAGCTCACACACCTGTTATAACAATACAAGCTCACACACATGTTATAACAATACAAGCTCACACACATGTTATAACAATACAAGCTCACACACATGTTATAACAATACAAGCTCACACACATGTTATAACAATACAAGCTCACACACATGTTATAACAATACAAGCTCACACACATGTTATAACAATACAAGCTCACACACATGTATAACAATACAAGCTCACACACATGTTATAACAATACAAGCTCACACACATGTTATAACAATACAAGCTCACACACATGTTATAACAATACAAGCTCACACACATGACATAACAATACAAGCTCACACACATGTTATAACAATACAAGCTCACACACATGACATAACAATACAAGCTCACACACATGTTATAACAATACAAGCTCACACACATGTTATAACAATACAAGCTCACACACATGTTATAACAATACAAGCTCACACACATGTCATAACAATACAAGCTCACACACATGTTATAACAATACAAGCTCACACACATGTTATAACAATACAAGCTCACACACATGTTATAACAATACAAGCTCACACACATGTTATAACAATACAAGCTCACACACATGTTATAACAATACAAGCTCACACACATGTTATAACAATACAAGCTCACACACATGTTATAACAATACAAGCTCACACACATGTTATAACAATACAAGCTCACACACATGTTATAACAATACAAGCTCACACACATGTTATAACAATACAAGCTCACACACATGTTATAACAATACAAGCTCACACACCTGTTATAACAATACAAGCTCACACACATGTTATAACAATACAAGCTCACACACATGTTATAACAATACAAGCTCACACACATGTTATAACAATACAAGCTCACACACATGACATAACAATACAAGCTCACACACATGTTATAACAATACAAGCTCACACACATGACATAACAATACAAGCTCACACACATGACATAACAATACAAGCTCACACACATGTCATAACAATACAAGCTCACACACATGTTATAACAATACAAGCTCACACACATGTCATAACAATACAAGCTCACACACATGACATAACAATACAAGCTCACACACATGTTATAACAATACAAGCTCACACACATGTTATAACAATACAAGCTCACACACATGTCATAACAATACAAGCTCACACACATGTTATAACAATACAAGCTCACACACATGACATAACAATACAAGCTCACACACATGACATAACAATACAAGCTCACACACATGTTATAACAATACAAGCTCACACACATGTTATAACAATACAAGCTCACACACATGTTATAACAATACAAGCTCACACACATGTTATAACAATACAAGCTCACACACATGTCATAACAATACAAGCTCACACACATGACATAACAATACAAGCTCACACACATGTTATAACAATACAAGCTCACACACATGTCATAACAATACAAGCTCACACACATGTTATAACAATACAAGCTCACACACATGACATAACAATACAAGCTCACACACATGTTATAACAATACAAGCTCACACACATGTACATAACAATACAAGCTCACACACATGTCATAACAATACAAGCTCACACACATGTTATAACAATACAAGCTCACACACATGACATAACAATACAAGCTCACACACATGTTATAACAATACAAGCTCACACACATGACATAACAATACAAGCTCACACACATGTCATAACAATACAAGCTCACACACATGTTATAACAATACAAGCTCACACACATGTCATAACAATACAAGCTCACACACATGTCATAACAATACAAGCTCACACACATGTTATAACAATACAAGCTCACACACATGACATAACAATACAAGCTCACACACATGTTATAACAATACAAGCTCACACACATGTTATAACAATACAAGCTCACACACATGTCATAACAATACAAGCTCACACACATGTTATAACAATACAAGCTCACACACATGTTATAACAATACAAGCTCACACACATGTTATAACAATACAAGCTCACACACATGTCATAACAATACAAGCTCACACACATGTTATAACAATACAAGCTCACACACATGTTATAACAATACAAGCTCACACACATGTTATAACAATACAAGCTCACACACATGACATAACAATACAAGCTCACACACATGTCATAACAATACAAGCTCACACACATGACATAACAATACAAGCTCACACACATGTTATAACAATACAAGCTCACACACATGACATAACAATACAAGCTCACACACATGACATAACAATACAAGCTCACACACATGTATAACAATACAAGCTCACACACATGTTATAACAATACAAGCTCACACACATGTTATAACAATACAAGCTCACACACATGTTATAACAATACAAGCTCACACACATGTCTATAACAATACAAGCTCACACACATGTTATAACAATACAAGCTCACACACATGTTATAACAATACAAGCTCACACACATGTTATAACAATACAAGCTCACACACATGTTATAACAATACAAGCTCACACACATGTTATAACAATACAAGCTCACACACATGTTATAACAATACAAGCTCACACACATGTTATAACAATACAAGCTCACACATGACAATACAGCACACACTGTTATAACAATACAAGCTCACACACATGTTATAACAATACAAGCTCACACACATGTTATAACAATACAAGCTCACACACATGTTATAACAATACAAGCTCACACACATGACATAACAATACAAGCTCACACACATGTTATAACAATACAAGCTCACACACATGACATAACAATACAAGCTCACACACATGACATAACAATACAAGCTCACACACATGTCATAACAATACAAGCTCACACACATGTTATAACAATACAAGCTCACACACATGTCATAACAATACAAGCTCACACACATGACATAACAATACAAGCTCACACACATGTTATAACAATACAAGCTCACACACATGTTATAACAATACAAGCTCACACACATGTTATAACAATACAAGCTCACACACATGTTATAACAATACAAGCTCACACACATGACATAACAATACAAGCTCACACACATGTCATAACAATACAAGCTCACACACATGTTATAACAATACAAGCTCACACACATGTCATAACAATACAAGCTCACACACATGTCATAACAATACAAGCTCACACACATGTTATAACAATACAAGCTCACACACATGTCATAACAATACAAGCTCACACACATGTCATAACAATACAAGCTCACACACATGTTATAACAATACAAGCTCACACACATGTTATAACAATACAAGCTCACACACATGTTATAACAATACAAGCTCACACACATGTTATAACAATACAAGCTCACACACATGTTATAACAATACAAGCTCACACACATGTACATAACAATACAAGCTCACACACATGTTATAACAATACAAGCTCACACACATGTTATAACAATACAAGCTCACACACATGTACATAACAATACAAGCTCACACACATGACATAACAATACAAGCTCACACACATGTTATAACAATACAAGCTCACACACATGACATAACAATACAAGCTCACACACATGTTATAACAATACAAGCTCACACACATGACATAACAATACAAGCTCACACACATGTCATAACAATACAAGCTCACACACATGTTATAACAATACAAGCTCACACACCATGTCATAACAATACAAGCTCACACACCATGTCATAACAATACAAGCTCACACACATGTTATAACAATACAAGCTCACACACATGTCATAAACAATACAAGCTCACACACATGTTATAACAATACAAGCTCACACACATGTTATAACAATACAAGCTCACACACATGTTATAACAATACAAGCTCACACACATGTTATAACAATACAAGCTCACACACCTGTTATAACAATACAAGCTCACACACATGTTATAACAATACAAGCTCACACACCTGTCATAACAATACAAGCTCACACACCTGTTATAACAATACAAGCTCACACACATGTTATAACAATACAAGCTCACACACATGTTATAACAATACAAGCTCACACACATGACATAACAATACAAGCTCACACACATGTCATAACAATACAAGCTCACACACATGACATAACAATACAAGCTCACACACATGTTATAACAATACAAGCTCACACACATGACATAACAATACAAGCTCACACACATGACATAACAATACAAGCTCACACACATGACATAACAATACAAGCTCACACACATGTTATAACAATACAAGCTCACACACATGTTATAACAATACAAGCTCACACACATGTTATAACAATACAAGCTCACACACATGTTATAACAATACAAGCTCACACACATGTTATAACAATACAAGCTCACACACCTGTTATAACAATACATGCTCACACACATGTTATAACAATCCAAAGCCCACACACCTGTTATAACAATACAAGCTCACACACATGTTATAACAATACAAGCTCACACACATGTTATAACAATACAAGCTCACACACATGTTATAACAATACAAGCTCACACACATGTTATAACAATACAAGCTCACACACATGTTATAACAATACAAGCTCACACACATGTTATAACAATACAAGCTCACACACATGTTATAACAATACAAGCTCACACACATGTTATAACAATACAAGCTCACACACATGTTATAACAATACAAGCTCACACACATGTTATAACAATACAAGCTCACACACACTGTTATAACAATACAAGCTCACACACATGTTATAACAATACAAGCTCACACACATGTTATAACAATACAAGCTCACACACATGACATAACAATACAAGCTCACACACATGTTATAACAATACAAGCTCACACACATGACATAACAATACAAGCTCACACACATGACATAACAATACAAGCTCACACACATGTCATAACAATACAAGCTCACACACATGTTATAACAATACAAGCTCACACACATGTCATAACAATACAAGCTCACACACATGACATAACAATACAAGCTCACACACATGTTATAACAATACAAGCTCACACACATGTTATAACAATACAAGCTCACACACATGTACATAACAATACAAGCTCACACACATGTTATAACAATACAAGCTCACACACATGACATAACAATACAAGCTCACACACATGACATAACAATACAAGCTCACACACATGACATAACAATACAAGCTCACACACATGACATAACAATACAAGCTCACACACATGTCATAACAATACAAGCTCACACACATGTTATAACAATACAAGCTCACACACATGTCATAACAATACAAGCTCACACACATGACATAACAATACAAGCTCACACACATGTTATAACAATACAAGCTCACACACATGTTATAACAATACAAGCTCACACACATGTTATAACAATACAAGCTCACACACATGTTATAACAATACAAGCTCACACACATGACATAACAATACAAGCTCACACACATGACATAACAATACAAGCTCACACACATGTTATAACAATACAAGCTCACACACATTACATAACAATACAAGCTCACACACATGACATAACAATACAAGCTCACACACATGTTATAACAATACAAGCTCACACACATGACATAACAATACAAGCTCACACACATGTTATAACAATACAAGCTCACACACATGACATAACAATACAAGCTCACACACATGTCATAACAATACAAGCTCACACACATGTTATAACAATACAAGCTCACACACATGTCATAACAATACAAGCTCACACACCTGTCATAACAATACAAGCTCACACACATGTTATAACAATACAAGCTCACACACATGATAACAATACAAGCTCACACACATGTATAACAATACAAGCTCACACACCTGTTATAACAATACAAGCTCACACACATGTTATAACAATACAAGCTCACACACATGTCATAACAATACAAGCTCACACACATGTTATAACAATACAAGCTCACACACATGTTATAACAATACAAGCTCACACACATGTTATAACAATACAAGCTCACACACCTGTCATAACAATACAAGCTCACACACCTGTTATAACAATACAAGCTCACACACATGTTATAACAATACAAGCTCACACACATGTTATAACAATACAAGCTCACACACATGACATAACAATACAAGCTCACACACATGTCATAACAATACAAGCTCACACACATGACATAACAATACAAGCTCACACACATGTTATAACAATACAAGCTCACACACATGACATAACAATACAAGCTCACACACATGACATAACAATACAAGCTCACACACATGACATAACAATACAAGCTCACACACATGTTATAACAATACAAGCTCACACACATGTTATAACAATACAAGCTCACACACATGTTATAACAATACAAGCTCACACACATGTTATAACAATACAAGCTCACACACATGTTATAACAATACAAGCTCACACACATGTTATAACAATACAAGCTCACACACATGTTATAACAATACAAGCTCACACACATGTTATAACAATACAAGCTCACACACATGTTATAACAATACAAGCTCACACACATGTTATAACAATACAAGCTCACACACATGTTATAACAATACAAGCTCACACACATGTTATAACAATACAAGCTCACACACATGTTATAACAATACAAGCTCACACACATGTTATAACAATACAAGCTCACACACATGTTATAACAATACAAGCTCACACACATGTTATAACAATACAAGCTCACACACATGTTATAACAATACAAGCTCACACACATGTTATAACAATACAAGCTCACACACATGTTATAACAATACAAGCTCACACACATGTTATAACAATACAAGCTCACACACATGACATAACAATACAAGCTCACACACATGACATAACAATACAAGCTCACACACATGTCATAACAATACAAGCTCACACACATGTTATAACAATACAAGCTCACACACATGTCATAACAATACAAGCTCACACACATGACATAACAATACAAGCTCACACACATGTTATAACAATACAAGCTCACACACATGTTATAACAATACAAGCTCACACACATGTTATAACAATACAAGCTCACACACATGTCATAACAATACAAGCTCACACACATGTTATAACAATACAAGCTCACACACATGTCATAACAATACAAGCTCACACACATGTTATAACAATACAAGCTCACACACATGTCATAACAATACAAGCTCACACACATGTACATAACAATACAAGCTCACACACATGACATAACAATACAAGCTCACACACATGTTATAACAATACAAGCTCACACACATGACATAACAATACAAGCTCACACACATGTCATAACAATACAAGCTCACACACATGTTATAACAATACAAGCTCACACACATGTTATAACAATACAAGCTCACACACATGTTATAACAATACAAGCTCACACACATGTCATAACAATACAAGCTCACACACATGACATAACAATACAAGCTCACACACATGTTATAACAATACAAGCTCACACACATGTCATAACAATACAAGCTCACACACATGTCATAACAATACAAGCTCACACACATGTCATAACAATACAAGCTCACACACATGTTATAACAATACAAGCTCACACACATGTCATAACAATACAAGCTCACACACATGTTATAACAATACAAGCTCACACACATGTCATAACAATACAAGCTCACACACATGTCATAACAATACAAGCTCACACACATGTTATAACAATACAAGCTCACACACATGTTATAACAATACAAGCTCACACACATGTCATAACAATACAAGCTCACACACATGTTATAACAATACAAGCTCACACACATGTTATAACAATACAAGCTCACACACATGTTATAACAATACAAGCTCACACACATGTCATAACAATACAAGCTCACACACATGTCATAACAATACAAGCTCACACACATGTTATAACAATACAAGCTCACACACATGTTATAACAATACAAGCTCACACACATGACATAACAATACAAGCTCACACACATGTTATAACAATACAAGCTCACACACATGTTATAACAATACAAGCTCACACACATGTTATAACAATACAAGCTCACACACATGATAACAATACAAGCTCACACATGTTATAACAATACAAGCTCACACATATTTCACGTAAAAAAAAGGCTGTTTTCGCTCCTCCACGCAAACCTTGACACGCCATCAATGAAAGGTACAATTTTGTCTAGTTTAGTGCCCCGATGCTCTTGGTCCATCTACACCAAGTTAAAGGGTGACAAAATAAGTAAATGTATGTTAGATATCATTAGATTACCTGCAGAAATCTGATTTCTATGAGTGGCCTCAACACTTTGAAAGGCTGTGTTTTCTGTAAAGAGAGAGAGAGAGAGAGAGAGAGAGAGAGAGAGAGAGAGAGAGAGAGAGAGAGAGAATAAGACGTTACTCTAGTAAAGATTCTAAATCATGCTAACAAATATATTTATGTTTTTGAGATAGATCCTTTAAAAAAATTTTTTTTCTTTTTACAGATTGTTTAAGTTATTTCTAAATACTAAAAATGTAATCTAAATGCCTACTGAACAACGTAAACAATTGAAATATTATTGTGATTTCTTTTCTCTCAAGTATTATATAAAGCGCATGAGTCCTTGATAAAAATTATTAGAATACATGCAAATAACTCTAAGAGTGATATGACTCATTACAGAAATTTTTTATAAAATAGTTATCTAATGGGGATGTAATATCATTTTCTTACCCATTTTGATCACAGATCCCAGGTGCGTTCCGAAACTTGTTGAAAATAGAAAACACAAATATACTATATTATAATAGCTACATAAAAGAATACACATAAAGTGAATAAATTATATAGTTTATAGTTATAGTCTACAGTTACGATGACATGTGATTTGTTTTTTTCCCATAGTACATCAATCCATTCTTACTGGTCTGAACTCTACGTAATAAAATGTGAAAGGTGTATAGAATTTTTTTAATGCAAGGATAACGGTATTCCCAGACACGGATTGTACTTCACAGGGACGTATGACTTCTCATTGCAAGGGAGCAGTCGCGCAGGTAGGGTCACTTACACCCAGGGCGACTCCAACTGTCCGCCGCAATCCTCCAGGACAATAAACTCCCCATCTGCCCGAAAATTCCGCGCGTCAATGAAAAAAAAAGAAAAGTCCCCCCCCCCAATCGACGGACCGCACTCTCGACCGACTTTCAACCAATACGCCACTGCATGACAGACGTGATGTAATTTTATTTGCTAGCGTTTCTAAAAGCATAATTGTAAGAGGGCAGGTCAGTAGTAGGTACCGTGTGTCCCGTCACCGGCTCGGTGCTAGAAACACACTTTTAGTTGCACACATCTGGTTATGAATAATATGGCTCTATAACTCCTATCAGAGGTCAAGGAGACGGCACGACCATAAACTAACTATGAGGCTGCAAACTTAATGAAAAGATTTATTAAAGTTGTTTTTTTACTCACAGTTCTATGAGACGTTCATGAGAGTTGAAATTTGTGCGTTTAGTGAACAAACCGTTCTGTTACAAACACCCTGGATTTTAAAAAAAACATGAAATTTAAATCCCTTGACTTGTTCTAAAGGATTTTTGCTCTCTTTTTTCAAAACCACAGCTTGGAGAAATGTAACTGCTTGAGGACATCAGCCAATCGAGTGACGTTGATCTGAGTTACGCATCGCTGATCCCGGTCATATAAAGTTTAGTGATTAACCCAGTTTAAGGCGAACTTCAATTCAATGCGTGTCTAGCAAGTGCAACAGCACTGTAAATTGCGGCGCGGCGTATGATTAACGAACGCGCCAGATTTGAAATCAAATTCCCATGAAATAACGACCACGGCAAGGTGTTGTGTAGCAGACCTTCTGTGCCTAACTTCGTTGTGTCCCTAACGTCCCTGTGTCCCTAACTTCACTTTGTCCCTAATTTCACTGAGAGCCTAACTTCGCTGTGTCCCTAAATTTAATGTGTTCCTAACTTCGCTGCATCCCTAACTTCTCTGTGTCCCTAACTTCTCTATGTCCCTAACTCCACTGTGTCCCTAACTTCGTTGTGTCCCTAACTTCACTGTGTCCCTAACTTCGTTGTGTCCCTAACTTCACTGTGTCCCTAACTTCGTTGTGTCCCTACCTTCACTGTGTCCCTACTCACTGTGTCCCTAACTCACTGTGTCCCTAACTCCACTGTGTCCCTAACTCCACTGTGTCCCTAACTTCACTGTGTCCCTAACTCACTGTGTCCCTAACTCACTGTCCCAACTGTGTCCCTAACTTCACTGTGTCCCTAACTTCACTGTGTCCCTAACTTCGCTGTGTCCCTACTGTGTTTTCCTAACTTCGCTGTGTCCCTAAATTTACTGTGTCCCTATATTTACTGTGTCCCTAACTTCGCTTGGGGATCCTTGTGAGAGACGTGTTGATGTGTTTACACTGTATGAGAATGCAATGACTTGACCTAGTATGAAACACGTGGTTTGAGAGGTGAACTGTAAGCGTGCTGGTCAAGGACTGGGAGAATAGCTGGCTATAAATGTACGGTTCATGGGGCAACCGGGGTTGATTGCATACGAGCTGCT
Source organism: Ampullaceana balthica (assembly GCA_944989445.1). NCBI lineage: Eukaryota > Metazoa > Mollusca > Gastropoda > Lymnaeidae > Ampullaceana > Ampullaceana balthica. The sequence goes on along the minus strand of CALYLW010000237.1, from coordinate 803,473 downwards.
TAGGTAGTTGATTGTACATTTGATAACAGTGAATTGTATATAGTGATTAAAGACAGTTGTTAACCAGACCACAGTGTGTTAAAGACTTGTCTCTTGACCAGCCATACGTTCTTTTACAGTCCTTAAATTTACTGTGTCCCTAAATTTACTGTTTCTCTAACTTCGCTGTTTCTCTAGCTTCGCTGTTTCTCTAACTTCGCTGTTTCTGTAACTTCTCTGTGTCCCTAACTTAACTGTGTCCCTAACTTCACTGTGTCCCTAACTTCACTGTGTCCCTAACTTCACTGTGTCCCTAACTTCACTGTGTCCCTAACTCCACTGTGTCCATAACTTCGTTGTGTCCCTAACTTCACTGTGTCCTTAACTTCACTGTGTCCCTAACTTCGCTGTGTCCCTAACTTCACTGTGTCCCAAACTTCACTGAGAGCCTAACTTCACCGTGTCCCTAACTTTGCTGTGTTCCTAAGTTTAATGTGTCCCTAACTTCACTGGGAGCCTAAATTCACAGTGTCCTTAACTTCACCGTGTCCCTAACTTCGTTCTGTCTCTATCTCCTCTGTGTCTCTTACTTGTCTGTGTCCCTAACTTCTCAGAGTCCCTAACTTCTCTGTGTCCCTAACTTTACTATGTCCCTAACTTCGTTGTGTCCCTAACTTCACTTTGTCCCTAATTTCACCGAGAGCCTAAAGTCACTGTGTCCCTAACTTCGTTGTGTCCCTAAATTTAATGTGTCCCTAGTTTCACTGGGAGTCTAACTTCCCTCTGTCCCTAACTACGCCGTGACCCAAAATTTACTGTGTCCTTAAATTTACTGTGTCCCTAAATTTACTGTGTCCCTAAATTTACTGTGTCCCTAAATTTACTGTTTCTCTTACTTCGCTGTTTCTCTAACTTCTCTGTGTCCCTAACTTCTCTGTGCCCCTAACTTCACCGTGTCCCTAACTTCTCTGTGTCCCTAACTTCACTGTGTCCCAAAATTTTCTGTGTCCCTAATTTCTCTGTGTTCCTAACTTCACTGTGTCCGTAACTTCTCCGTGTCCCTAACCTCTCCGTTTCTCTAACTTCACTGTGTCCCTAATTTCTCTATGTTCCTAACTTCATTCTGTCCCTAACTTCACTGTGTCCCTAACTTCTCGGTGTCCCTAACTTCTCTGTGTCCCTAACTTCACTGTGTCCCTAACTTCTCGGTGTCCCTAACTTCTCCGTGTCCCTAACTTCACTGTGACCCTAACTTCTCGGTGTCCCTAACTTCTCTGTGTCCCTAACTTCACTGTGTCCCTAACTTCTCGGTGTCCCTAACTTCACCGTGTCCCTAACTTCACTGTGTCCCTAACTTCTCGGTGTCCCTAACTTCACCGTGTCCCTAACTTCTCTGTGTCCCTAACTTCTCCGTGTCCCTAACTTCTCTGTGTCCCTAACTTCTCGGTGTCCCTAACTTCTCTGTGTCCCTAACTTCACTGTGTCCCTAACTTCTCTGTGTCCCTAAGTTCTCTTTGTCCCTAACTTCTCTGTGTCCCTAACTTCTCCGTGTCCCTAACTTCTCTGTGTCCCTAACTTCTCCGTGTCCCTAACTTCTCTGTGTCCCTAACTTCACTGTGTCCCTAACTTCTCGGTGTCCCTAACTTCACCGTGTCCCTAACTTCACTGTGACCCTAACTTCTCGTGTCCCTAACTTCTCTGTGTCCCTAACTTCACTGTGACCCTAACTTCACTGTGTCCCTAACTTCACCGTGTCCCTAACTTCACTGTGACCCTAACTTCTCGGTGTCCCTAACTTCTCTGTGTCCCTAACTTCACTGTGTCCCTAACTTCTCGGTGTCCCTAACTTCTCTGTGTCCCTAACTTCACTGTGTCCCTAACTTCTCTGTGTCCCTAACTTCTCGGTGTCCCTAACTTCTCTGTGTCCCTAACTTCTCGGTGTCCCTAACTTCTCCGTGTCCCTAACTTCACTGTGTCCCTAACTTCTCTGTGTCCCTAACTTCTCGGTGTCCCTAACTTCTCTGTGTCCCTAACTTCTCGGTGTCCCTAACTTCACTGTGTCCCTAACTTCTCGGTGTCCCTAACTTCTCCGTGTCCCTAACTTCTCCGTGTCCCTAACTTCACTGTGACCCTAACTTCTGTGTGTCCCTAACTTTACTGGGTCACAAAATTCACTGTGTTCCTAACTTCGCATGTCCTTAACTTAGCTGTGTCCCTAAATTCACTGTATGCCTAAATTCGACGTGTCCCTAACTTCACTGTGTGCTTAACTTCGCTGGGGTTCTGCTTGAAGCTATTATTAAGCTCCTACTCCAGTAAAACCTATGGCAGTTTTCGGTAGTTTCCCTAATGAAAAGACAGGTAATCAAAATATAAAACAAAGTACCGTAATTGTATTTCAGACTATAGCCAAAGCAAACGACAGTCATCAAGGCGGTTGTTAGGTCTCGTTATCGGGATTGTTGCCTTGCTCTCCGCTTACATAAAACACTCAAGAGATGACACAAGTCTAGGTAACAAGTCAATGTTTATTCTGAATTCTTCTGTACACAACTGTACAAACTGGCTGTCCTGCCTATACAGCAAATACACCTTTATACAACTGGCTGTACACACACCCGACACTGCAGTTTCTTCACGAGCATGCCCATCGGTCCGACGCGACCGCTCCTGGGCCATGCTCAGGTCCCCTTCAGATCTACCGTATACAAAGCGTATAAGCCCCCCCTCGGTCCAATCCCGACCGCTTCTGGGCGACGTTATATCCTCAACTCTTGTCTTACTGCAACCGCCCGGTCTTCCCCGACCGGTGTGACTACACAACTCGGCCCAACTGCCCCTCAACTGACCCATGGCGTGTCCTCTGATCACAAACCCATGTGACCAACAGTTCACTAAACACCTTATATTCATGATTAGTGTTCACACAGTCAACAAGCATTCGCTCACAGTGATTCTCATACCCCTGACAGCGGCCAAAAGCAATATTTTAATATTACGGTCCCAGACAAACCCAGAATTAGACTTGTGGAGCCGCTAACCTACGACACGTGAGTCTTAAGAAATCTCTGTTATAAAAAAATGGAAATCCAGACTCAATTCTATGTACTATAAACATGAAAAGAAAAAAAAGAACTTTGTACAGAAATAAGATAGGTTTTTAAACAAATACGGTGGGGCGTACCGATGGTCACGGGTCCGAATCCATGTGAATGCAAGGATTTGTTCCCGGGGCCTAGGGCGGCCCTGAGTCCACATAGCTCCAGATGGGTACCTAACACTAGTTAGGGAAATAAAGACGGCTGGGTAATGGGTGGAACCCTTGTAGCCGTGGCCTGTGAACGCTGCATCACTTGCCAAAAGACAGGCATGGTCTGTGGACGCAATAATCTTCTGTATTGAAGGAGCGTCTGCATAGATAAGACAAAACAAATAATTTGACTCATACATAAAAAGTAAGAAATAAGACCGATGCCTTGTAAATGCCCTAAAGGCCAAACAGAAAGCTGATTTTGTAAGGATTTACCTTTTTGAAGAGGTCTCCACACTGTGGAATGCTACCTGGGGAATTTTTTATAAAGTACGTCATCGTAACACACCAACGGGTCAAATTTCAACATGCAACTGATTGAATAAGATGCAGAAGTTAAACATTTTAAGTACTAAAATATATAAGCTTCCTTTTTAGTATCTAAAGGTGGAACTGCAGAGAACTGACTAAAATTTTGCGTTGACTTCGCTCTTTAAACACTTTTTTTTTCGTCCAAATTATTTAGTCAGATTTGATTAATTGCTTACAAGTTTATCCTTTTGTGTTGCCTTTCTTTAATATATAAAAGATTGACTGAAATTGAAGCATCCTTAACTTAAGATAATTAATAGATTAATAATTGTTTTATTTTCATTCTCTCATTCGCAGTATAGTCGTCATAATCAGCTTTTAGTAGAGGGAGTTAATCCATTAAAAACATTTTAAAATTGATTGAGTTGAATTACCTTTCTTACGAGGTGTCATTAATTTTTTCTAATGTAATTTAAATAATAAATAAATCGCAATCTTGATGATTTCTTTAGAGGCGATCAACACTGTGCAGAACTAATACACCAGCAAAACATTTTCCAGTCACTCAATATTTCCAATTAAACAATATTGGAAACACTGAGTCACTGAGGCATGGGACTAAACGTAAAGATTACGCAAGCTATATGATTATAGAACTTGAATGAAATATTAAATTTGCTTTATTTATGTGACTATAGAATTAGATCTCAATAGCATTTTACTTCAATTATACGATTATAGAATTAAGAGTGCAATAACATGTTGCTCAGATAAGACAAAAATTCTATTAGTTTTAAAAAAACCTCTTAAAACAACGACATTGTTATTTTGCTTCTAGGCTTCTGTTAGTTAATTTATGCTTCATGTATACCGAGACCTTGTGCCAGAAAATATTAGAACTTTATTTATTAAGATTTTACTATTTTTCCCTGTCCATCGTTGTATGGGTGGGAGCAACGAAAACTATTGACTTAACTGTCCATTTGCTTATCACCTCACCTCACTTACCTCACTCACCTCACTCACGTTCACGTGATTAATGCTCTAGTCAATATTTACAAGGTTTCAAAGCCAGAGGCGTCATTAGATTTAGTGTCACCCAGTGTGGTAGCTCATAGTGTCAACCCCCCTCACGACTTACCCAATAGACCTCCTCCGAGTCTGCCGGTGACAAATAACGGAAACAAAGAATTTTACGTTTTGGTGTCACCCCTTGTCATGGCGTCACCAGGTGCCGTCCGCACCCTCCACTACCCCCTAGTCACACCTCTGTTCAAAGGCCAAATACTTTGTTGTTGTTGTTTTTTTTTGGTGTGTGAGGGCCGGTGAACCATGAAAGTTTGTTTACTGTAACATAATTACACCGTCACTTGTGATTTAAACTGAACAGAGCTTAGAGCATCCTGATCTAGGTTCATTGTTTGTTTGTTTTTCCATAGCGGTATGGTACAATTTTCCCTCTCTTTCTCTGTCTCTGTCTCTCTCTGTCTCTCTCTCTCTCTCTCTCTCTCTCTCTCTCTCTCTCTCTCTGTATATACGGTATATCTAGTCTATCTATCTGGCTGGTCTGTCGGTCTGTCTCGTCTGTCTGGTCTGTCCAGTGGCGTAGCTAGAATTTTTGCCGCCAGGGGCGGTCTGCAATGTGCAGCCCTTTGAGGGGCCGTCCATAAATAACGTCACACACCTGTAGAGGGGGGAGGGTAGTCACACATTTGTGACGATGTGTGACGAGGGGGTGTGTGTTTAATAAAGGTGGCGTCACATTAAAACGCGCAACTTTAAATAAGAGTTACACGTAAATATATGATAGCCGACGCTTTAATTAATGACGTGTTACATGGCTCCACGCGTGTTACGATATTAGACTGCAGCCTTACACTAAAACATATTTAAATGAAACAAGTAATAAAAACTCGAATGAGTATTTAAGCGCAATTTCCAACTAAGAATTTCCGATTTTTTTATTCAAGGGAAATCCTTCTAGATTACATTAAAAGTCGATTCAAATAAGTAATTCTGAAACCAAAGACAATATGACGTCATATCCCTTCACGCTACGTCACACCAAGAATGTGTCAATATAATGCGCACCACGCAACAATCTAACATAAGCATTCAAAAAGCTGGAAAACCTCATTAACTATATATAATATATATTTATGCTCAATTATCACTGACGCCTAACGTTAAGGGACATCACTCTGCTTTTTTAAAATTTTGTGTTGTAAGCAGTGCTGATTGACTCACATAGTTATTTTTTGGTCTAGTAATTTGGTGCGCTGCTTTCTAAAATTAGTTAAAAAATCGTGTGGTGATTAGCACTGTAAAAATTATTGTATAAATACTTTGTTTAATTTTCAGGAATATTTCGTATTTATCATACAAGGATAAGTTACTTGGGCTTTTGAAAAAAAGTGGGCGCCATAGGCGCCCTAAATAAAAGTGGGCACCGCAGCTCAACCTATATTATATACATACTTTGTGTACATTTCAGGAATATTTCATATTTATCATACAAGGATAAGTTACTTGGGCATTTGACATAAAAAATAAATTTAAAAAAACAACAAACAAACTACATTGTATTATAAAATACTTTGTGTACATTTAAGAAATTTTAACATTACGTATTTATCATACAAGGATAAGTTAGATGGGCTTTTGAAAAAGGTGGGCGCCTTAGGCGCCCTTAAAAATGGGGCGCCGCAGCACAACCTAGTCATTCTAGATTATATTAAAAGTCATTTAAAATCAATAATTTTGAAACTAAACTGCTATCTACAAATTGCTGCTAAAATTGCGGGAGTCGAACGAAATATTATTTTTCAAAAATTCCTTCTCCAAAATTGTTCTAAATATTATTAGCTATTGTTTGGCGTTAGTTTCAACCCGATAGATGTTATGGTTGGCGAAAATTGTCAAAATACTGATATTTTTTCGGGTTATTTGGATTTTCCAGGAAATTCAGTAAACCTTTTCGGTATATTTTTGGCAGTTGCACATCCTTGGGAGATCCTTAATATGTTTGCAAAAGACCCGAGCCCGAACCCTCTATTTGGTATGGTTCAGGAGTAGTTGCATGTGTAAGCTCGAACAGTGCACGTTCATTTCAAATGTATAAACGCAATTCCCAAGGGAAATTGCGTTAAAAATTGATTTGAAACATGCTCATTTTCAAATGGAAAATACCGCTTTTATGGGAGGGGGGGAGCTTTGTGACGTCATATTGAAGAAGGGGTCTAAGTTTGTGGGATGACGTGTGACGAGAGGGGAGGGGGTGAAAAATCAGCCAAAATCGCATGACGTCAGTTATGGACTGCCCTTTAAGTCAATCATATGATGGTTTTTATAAATTAATGAACATGATATTGTAATTGAAACGGAGTAAAGGTGGGGAAAATTTTTACCATTGCATGCCCTATTTATGTAAGCAGTTATAAAAGAGGCCGTACCTGTAAGTACACATTTATAAAAAATACAAGATTTTTTTTAAAGGCCACAAGAATGTTATTGAGGTCGCAGGTCCCCCCCCCCAAAAAAAAATGAGACAAAAAATATTCCAAATTTACACCCAAAAAAACATTACCAATTAATATGCTTTTATTATTTTATTTATAAATACAATGTATATGATTTTTTTTATAAACAAAGAAATTGTATACTTCAGTATGTAAACATATTTATACATTTACTTACGTAACTTTTATAGTAGAAAAATCATTTATTATGCTATCAAAATTTAAAATATATGTAATATCTTGTTCTATGGACAATATTGCAAGATTTTGTAGTCTTAAATCACTCATTGTGGAACGAAGATAATTTTTTTTATCAATTTCAGTTTGGAGAAGCTCCTTTCACAACTAGATACACTGATAGCAATTGTTGAAAAAATTGTTAGCAAATTATAATTTTGGGAACAGAATCTTCCAATCTATACTGCTGAATACATTTTAATTGATCAAGGGGGCCTTTTCCCTCGTTTTTCTAACATAATGTCTCTTCTTGTAGTGTAGGTACAGCCAGGGCTGGTCTTAGGCCACTGCAACCTATGCGGCCGCAGTGGGCCCTGCGCTTTCGTAGGCCCCACCTATGTTAATTTTCACTTATTATCCTTATTAATACCTTATCCCTACCCAAACTGGGCCCCACGCAATCCTTTTCGCATACTAAGCCGCACAGGCCCCACCATTGCTAAGACCGGCCCTGTATACATCCATAAAAACTTGGATCCTTTTTCTTTCAATATTTAACTGTTCTTTGTCAATAAATAAAGAAATCTATTTGATGTTCAAATTATTCATTTAGTAGGTTACATGATATACACGACTATTTTCTTGCAAGTACACGCAACTCATCGACGCGTTCTTTTATTTTCTTTTATAATTCCGTCCATGGAGATAAACATTTCTAGTTGTACTTCTTGCTCTAAAGATAGAAACACGTCTGCTGAATTTTCCCCTCTCATATTTTTCGCCTTCTAACTCGGCGTTCAGTTGATATCTCCAACTCTCTATAACAGTGTTTTGTATTAGCATATCTATTTTTTCCATGAAATGGGTTTGCATTAATTTTGTTTTAAAAAGACGGGTTCCCATAAATTGAAATAACATAGAAAAGAAAAAGATTGCAATGAATTGAGTAAAATTCCTGCATCTGATCTCGTTTCACTATAAATTACTTCTTCAGATGTCAATTTTTCCAAGACGATTGAAATTTTAAAGTATGTCTTTTTCGAAATTATTTATGCTATTGTTGGGTTTATTAACGGAAAAATTTGAATATTTTCATGTTCTTGCATAAATCTTAATAATTTTCCATAAAATAGACTCATTCAATTTATTTACACATTACTTAAATTGGATAGGCGTAACATTTATTATGAATAAACGTATTTTAACGAAAAAACAAATTATGTGTGCTACTTTAATGCAATAAAAACGAAATAAATTTATTTTTTAGTAAGTTAACTTACAAAAATTATCTGAAAACTGAAAGAGTAATATAAATTACTACTTGCAATTTAAACACAATATCTGAACCACCATGCCAAGTAGGTACTTGTTAGCGCATCCTTCTGCGCATGTCGAAATTCCACTCAAAAACTGTCGTGGCGATATTAATAGCACATATCATTCGGCCCAGCGGTAATGTATTGGGGTTTGTTTGTTTTTTTTGGTTTTTTTTTGTGCAGTTGTCTTATAAAAGCAACATCTGTGACGTATATCGCTTAATTTTCCAAACAAATCGATACCTTTTTTAAGCGATTTTAAATTTTTAAACGGTTTTGCGTTAGTTAGAACAACAAGTGGCGTAGCTAGGGTCATGTGCGCCCGGGGACATGACACAAAATCTTCGCCCCTTGTCGGACCGAATGATTCTGGGGGCTCACTGAGCCCCCAAGAAAATGTTGAAATTTTACGGTTTATAATAATTTATATCCATGGTTCATTTTCGAAGCGTCTGGTATTTTAATGAAATAGAATACAGACTAATAATTCTCTATACGATTGTAAACAATTTTTTTGAGAAAAAAAATACTCTACTAATTATAAAATTAGACATAGTCTACAAAAAAAATGATTCTCCTTGATTTGAATGTCGCAAACTCGTCAATCACGTTGTCAAAATTAATATTCTCAAGTGTTTCTCTTTCGATGCTAAGGAGTGCAAGATCATTCAGACGATCTTGTCCCATTGAAGCACGTAAATAAGACAAAATAAGCTTCAGTTTGCTGAAGGACCGCTAACAGCTTTCAGTTGAAACAGCAATTGTTAGAAGTATTTGAAGTGAAATGCGCAGATTCGGAAAAAACGTTATCTCCATATGAAACAATAAAACAAAGAAGATCCAAAGGAGTTTCCGATAGAATTTCAGTCCAGGTACTGAGCAGCATTTTTCAGTCTCCAATATCTATGCGCAATTCGTGATCATTGACGTCAGTCTCGTAGAAATTAGCAAAATCTAAGTAATTTTAACGAAGTGAATCAACTTTTGTCTTAGCAAAAAAGAATTTTGACGTCTAGTAAAAATCCAAATTTTTTGTTAAGGTTTTTTAGACGTAAAAACCGTATTGATATCTCCTGTTGGAGTCTATCAATTACGCAAGTCATATCACGTGCAATTTCTTCTTCTGCTGAAAGTCCTGTATCTCTTGTTAATTTTCCAGGCATCCTCCGATGTCGTCTAAACCTTCTGTCAACCTCGATTCCCCAATTTGTGCATCTTCTTTTCCACTGTCTACCGCAACCTCGCCCAAATTATCACAAATGTTGACAATTTCTTGCTCAAGCGATTCAAGATCCTTGAAATTCACAGTAAGATTCTGTAACCGTTTCTTGACACGATCAATTTTCCCAAGTATGATGTTCCAGAAATTTAACAAAACTAGGAATTTAAAGTTTAATATAACTGCCAGCAAAGTTTCTGCATCACTTCTGGTGTCAGGCGTCATATTTGTATGTTCTGATAATTTTTCCAACAGCCCTACCAGTTCCTCTACTCTAGTCCATCATAAATTGCTTTAAAAGCTTCTGATCGTGCACTCCAACGTGTTTCAGACTCCCTCTTCATTTTGATTGGGACAACTCTTTTTAATTCTTCCCAACCAGTTGTTGAACGAGAGGAAACACAAATTTATACTTTCAACTGTTCCAATAAACGTGATAACAACTGGATCCTGTTTAGCTGAGTGTACTCTTGCTAAGTTTAAGCTGTGGTTGTCACATTTGATTAACAATGCTCTGTGATTTCTGGCACATATTCGGTGTTGAAGGCCGGATATTTGCCTAGTCATCTCAGCAGCATTTTCATAACATTGTGACCGACAGTCGGCTAGAGTTATGTTATAAGATTCCAGTTTCTCTACGATAACTCTTTCAAGGTTTTCTGCGTCTTTCGAATGTATCTGTACAAAACCTAAAAATGATTCTTTGAGGGTTTCTTTTTTAGTTTGAAAATCCACATCCACAAACCTGACGATTTGAGAAAACTGTTCCCGTTGTCCTAGATTGAATGTTGAGTCAAGTAAGATACCGTAGTACTTGTTTTATTTCTGATTTTACTCAACAGCTGATTCCTTACAGTCGATGTAAGTAGGTGGATAAATTCATTTTGGATTTCCGGTGATAAATAAGACACTGAACCTGGATTTTCTCGGGCATGTTGTAAGTGTTTTTCTAACAGTGGATCATTCGGATCAAGTTTGATCACAGAGAGACAGGAAAGAGATACGGTGTCTGATGTTTCATATAAAAGGAATCCAACTTGCTTTGACATACTGACACAAGCCCGTGAGAGGAGAGACCTTCCCTCCCCTACCCTACTTTACTCCCTCACAGTGAAATTGAGGAAGTAAGATTTTTCTTTTTAAAAATAGTCACATCATGCAGCAAAAGGGACGCGAATCAACCATTCTGTAAGCTAGTGGTTCTCAACCTTTTGAGAATCAAGGATCACTTGAAAAATGTATGTCTTAACTACGGACCACTACTAAAATTGTGCTACTGCCGTGCTGGAAAGTTAAATATAATTATAACGTTTATATATTCTCTTTTGCAGGCGATCCTTCTATACAGAAGATTATTGCTAGCTATAAGTAGTATGCATGTTAGTTAGTAAAACTATACTAATATGCTACGTTTTGCGTGGTCCGAAAACAATATTGAAATTCCTTTCTTTTCTAACGAACAAATGTCATTTATATTAGTCTCATAGTCTTCTTATTTAATTCTACTTACACTTGCTAACTATAAAAAAACTTTAAGTCATAAACAGTATTTTGTATTAAAAAGACTGCTATATTAGTTTATTTAGTACGAACGATGTTTTTTTTTATTGTAAGCAATGCAGAAAATCCACTTTAAGTTGCAAAGGGTAAAAGTATTTTAAAAGCTATCTGAGACAGTTCGGAGTACACTCCAAACTTTCATTAAGCCCAATTTCTGATGCAACATATTCAAAGTGGTATCGCTAGTCAGTTCAATGAATTGGTTTAATTACGATGTTGGTAATTTTATTTGATGAGAGAATGTGTGCGAGATTAGGACTGGAAACCCACGAAAAACCACTGAACGTTAAAAATCACCAAAGTAGAATTAAAATGGGCCATGCATTGATTGAATATGACCAGAAAAAAAATGTATCAACAGTTGTTCATTTATTTCAGCATTTTATGGTTTCTCTGTGATTTCGTATAATTGATCAATCATCTCAAAGTTACCTTGAAATAATCTTCATTTCCAAAGATCAAGCTTTTTCGTAAAAACAGACATTTTGTTACTGAGAGTAATATAATGTATCTGCTTTCCTTGCCGGGTTGAATTAAGTTTATTGAGTTCTTCAAAATTTCACCCAAGTAAGCTAAAACAGCAACCCATAAGCTATGGTTTAAATGATCAACGAGCTTTGAGTTTTTTTCTACAATAAACTCTCTTACGTCATCACGTTATTCAAACAGTCTGATAACCAGTGAACTTCAGTATACATCAGTAGCTGTTAATGTTCAAGATTCATATTCAAACATAAGAAAGCAAAGAGACGAGAATTCAATGGACGAGCCTTGATAAAATTTTAAAAACTATTTAGGCCAGATCAAATATGTATTTTAAGTCTGCGTTAATTCTTTTTCTTGCTCGTCTTTCTCGATGAATCACACAGTGTGTAAATTTCATGCTTTGCTCGCGGACCACCAGGCACACCCTCGAGGACCACTAGTGGTCCGCGGACTACAGGTTGAGAACCACTGCTTTGAGCCACTCCTTTTTCTTGTCTTGGTCATTTTGGTTTCTTTTAGTGTCGCCTCTGTCTGTTCTATTAATAGAATCGCCTTTGTCTCTTACTGCTCCCCTAGTGTCACTCCCAGCATCTCAACAGTTTTTTTTAACGCCATCAGCAATCCTATATTGTGGATGTGTCATTTATTTATGAGTAGAATGGCGCCCCTTAACGCTCAATGGGGGCGCAAAAATCATGCTTGCCAACTGGTTTGTAATTAAGATATTTTTTAAGCTCCAAAATTCAATCTTGCAAACGTATTTGGGATACATTAGTTTACATCAAAATAAAATTAAATAATGAGTTTTAATACTCATTTTGGCGCCTCTAACCTGTCACCCGGGGACATATGTCCCCCCTGCCCCCCCCCCTCACTATGTCACTGATGACAACCACTACGTAATCAAACAAATGTTGCGCGAATCCGTTAATTAAGACTCGAAATTAAGAAAAAAATTTGTTTCACTCAGTTTCTCCCCTTCAAAAGAAAAAGGGCGGTTGTCGGAAATGGCTTTACTTTTCAAATGCCAACTAATGCTTCCCTCTAAATGTGTGCCGCCCGGGGGGGACCGCCCCCTAGCTATGCCACTGGGTCTGTCTGTCTGATCTGTCTGTCCGGTCTGTCTGTCTGGTTTGTCTGTCCGGTCCATCTATCTATCTATGTATCTATGTATCTATGTATCTACCTACCTACCTATAGCCGTCTGCTATAGTTAACCGCCACGTGTCAGTACCGTGTCACTGGAATTCACTCCAGCCATAGATGACCACATCCCCGTGTTTTACAGCAAAGAAAGTTCAGTCACGTTCAGTCTGTAACTGTTTATGCCAGTGTGTCACGTGGTGCGTATTATATTGAACATAATAAATACTTTTAGTTTTTAGTTATGTCTCATATATAAAGGATTTATAGTCAAAAACTTTCTTTTTACGGGTTGTTTAAATATAGAATACAGTTTTTTGCCCTGTGCACAACCATCTCACAGCTCTCTGTTATCTGTCTTTGTTCGGGTTGGGTCCGTACTCTTTGTGCATTCATCCCATTCCTACAAGGCAGTACGGCTGATTTCGGTTCTTTCAGTATCCTCCATATCCCCATATCTCTATATCTCCATATCTCCTACAGGAGGAGATCGATGGAAGATTAGCAGCCCCATACGAGATAGAAATAATATCTAAATAATTCTTTTAAAGCACAAAAAGAAAGCCAGAAAAACAATTCGTTTTAGGAATCTTGGTTTCACGTGAGATTAAAGGTGTAGTTCAGAGCCCTGCTAATTCATTAAATAAATATGCCAGTAACAGCACGTAGAAGCAATATCGGGTGGTCCTAAGTTAGTAATGTACTACTGGATTAAGTCAATAAAGGTCACGGACCGACCATTTGTCGCGGCTAATTTTATAGCTCGAAATTGTCTATCCTGACCCAGTACATGCAGCGAGTTAATGGAAAATCCCTGGGAAAACACCTGCACTGGACTGATGTATTTTAATTGGCTTATTGTCAGGGCTCGAGCCCTAGCCTAGTCGGCGGGCAGAGTCGGGCTGATTTATTGCATGTGGTAGTTCGTTCTGGCCCGCAAGCAATACTTGAAACCCAAGGGAACATGATATATTAATTTGATAGGTGAAGGGAAAATATAATGTTAAGGATTAACAACTAGTGGAAATATGAGATACAATATTCGTGAGATGGGTGGGGTGTTGAATGACATGAGGATATCTAAGGAAAGAAACGTGGTAGGATGGGTGGGGTGTTGAATGACATCAGGACATCTAAGGAAAGAAACGTGATAGGATGGGTGGGGTGTTGAGTGACATCAGGATATCTAAGGAAAGAAACGTGATAGGATGGGTGGGGTGTTGAATGACATCAGGACATCTAAGGAAAGAAACGTGATAGGATGGGTGGGGTGTTGAATGACATCAGGATATCTAAGGAAAGAAACGTGATAGGATGGGTGGGGTGTTGAATGACATCAGGACATCTAAGGAAAGAAACGTGATAGGATGGGTGGGGTGTTGAATGACATCAGGACATCTAAGGAAAGAAACGTGATAGGATGGGTGGGGTGTTGAATGACATCAGGACATCTAAGGAAAGAAACGTGATAGGATGGGTGGGGTGTTGAATGACATCAGGACATCTAAGGAAAGAAACGTGATAGCTGCACTTTGTTTTTACTGCATTGTTGTCTTACATAATTGTTTACTGACAATCGACGATGAAAAATAGTTTTCACCACAGTCACTACGGGCATGGACAGCATTCACTGTTTATTAACATGTTACATGTTTCAACACTAGCCGAACTTATTTCACATCTTCAGAAACTGATATGAAGAAAGTAAAACGAAAACAAATAAAAGGTGGGAGGGGGGGGGGAGACCCATACGTTTTTTTAAAAATAATTTGTTTTTTAAATATATTTTTTTACAACCCATTTCAAAATGAACTAAGAACAACAACACACTTAATGTTCCACCAAAAATTAGAGTAATGTATTTAGCTGTTATGACTGATTATAACTAAATTTTATATAATTTTTTTGCATAAGTATATTTTATATGAGAGTCATTTACTAAATGAGATGAATACGTGGAAGTCCAAGGTAACCTCAAATAAATCCGATAGATCAGGAGCGTCCAAACTTTTTGCATGACGGGCCATGTTCCTTGAAGTAAAGATAATAGGGGGCCGGATTAAAATAATAAACAAAAATTGCATAGGTTGAGAAGTGTTTATTGCAAAATTTTAATGTTAAGGGTGAAACTGAGATCTTGAATGCATTAAATAGGTGAGGTCAGGCTCAATGCCACTGGATTTGATACGTATGATATCACTCAAGCAAAAGTAGCTTATTCTCGTCCGCACACGGTTCTTGTTAAAATTCATAACTGAAAATGAATGCTAACACAAGTATATCAAGCCAAACAAGCTGAGCATTTTCTTAGCAAATGTTCGAATCTCTTGAAATCTGTGTTCATCCAGTTGACGGTGAAAGACAATGAGAGAAAGCTGTTGTTGTCTGCTACGACATTCAGCATCACTTTGCAACTCACTGAGTTCCAGCTGCAGATTGCCTGGAGCATTATCAGGGTCAACAAAGAAATATGTAGAAGAAAACATCATTTCCTATTCAATAGTTGCAAAGTCCTGAAAGAGTCCTTATAATTCACCAGCGTGGGATGTGATATCTGCAACATACCTCTACATTTGCTCATTGAAGCTTCTTTCTGGAAAACTTGTCATGATTTCCTGTAGTGAGGGGAAATGTGTGGTATTAGGCTACATTTGAAACAGTTGCCTTTGAAAAAGTTGCAGCTTGTTTCCAAAGGTTTTGATATGTGAATATAATTGGCTTACCACTGCATTGTATTCTTGAAGATTTTTTTGTAAAGAACGTTTAGATTTCTTGTCATATCAACTAAAAATGCAAAATCTGTTATTCAAGTAGTATCAGAAAGTTCTGGAATTGGTTGTTCCTTATCTTACATGAATTGCCCAATTTCCTTTTTAGGTGCGTAGAAGCGCTGAAGTGATGTCCCCCTACTTAGCCGTTTTACATCATTGTCAGCATCTCCTTATTCTCTTGGATGTCAAGAAGAAACTGCTGAAACTGGCGGTGAAACAGGGCTTTAGAGCGAATTGAGTTTATATTCCTTTATCACTGGCTTAATGACATGATCGCTTCTAAGATGTTTGGCACAAAGAACTTGGTAAATGATATAGTGAAGTTTAAAGGCTTTGCCACTCTCTTCGCTAACTTTATTACAGACAAGTGTTGCTAGTCCACTATGCTCACCAATCATGGCAGGAGCACCATCCGTAATAATTCCAGATATTTTTTCCATGGTAGCTTAATGTAATTAACAGCAGAACAAATGGAAGATGTGGCTGATTGGTTTAAGGGATAATTTTATTGTGAACTTTCCAGATGTGGCTGATTGGTTTAAGGCAGGGGTTCCTAACCAGTGGTGCATGCACCCCCAAGGGGTGCATGAGCAGGTTCCAAGGGGGTGCATGAACGATTCAGATGGGGGGGGGGAGAAAAAGAGGGAGAAAAAAAAAGATGAAGGGAAAAAAGAAAGAAAAAAAACTTATAATGTGATAATGTAAACCATAAGCAAAGCAAGTCGCGTCAATGGGCGCCCATATACAACATTTTTGATAGATGATACTTTGATACTCGTCAGGATTTTCAGCACTTGTAAAGAAAGAAGTTCCAGATATTGTCAATACCCACTGTATCCTTTCATCGTCAGGCCCTGACATGCAAAACTCTTCCTCCAACCTTGAAGTCAGTTCTTTCTACTGCAGTCCAAGTTGTACATTTTATCCGCTCACATGCCTTGAACCACCGCCTCTTCAAGTTGTTCTGTCAGGAGGTGGGCTCTGAGCATGAAGTTCTGCTCTACCACACTGGGGTGCGCTGGTTTTCCAGGGGACGGATACTTTCTCGGTTAGTAGAACTGAGAGTGGAGCTTGCCATTTTCTTGCGAGAAAAAGAGAGTGACCTTGCTGAGAAGTTTGAATGTCAAAATTTCATTCCTTACTTGGCATACCTGGCTGACATCTTCTCCCCTTGGGGGTGCATGCACCACTGGTTAGGAACCCCTGGTTTAAGGGCTAATTTTATTGTGAACTTGCCAGCTGTGGGTGATTGGTTTAAGGGCTAATTTTATTGTGAACTTGCCAGCTGTGGGTGATAGGTTTAAGGGCTAATTTTATCGTGTGACGTGGTGTAAGAGAGCGGATGAGAAATTAAGATAAAAATATATCACGTCAAAGAAACGTTTATCAGTTGAAAAGGTGCTTAATTGGTAACACCGGATTATCGCATAAATGATATAAATAGAAATGCTATTAGTAGGGATGTACCGGGTTTCGGCTGCGGCAAATCCGAAATCCGGCTATTATTACAAATCCAGCCCTGGCTCCGGTTCCGGCAAAATTTCACTTCATAATTCCGGGCAAATCCGGCTGGCCGGTAGACCCATACTATATATATATATTGTTACGTCCGCAAGGGATATCAACTCTCTAACTTACAATAAAATTTATAGCATATGATTAAATTGCTGGTTTAACACGACACGTAACACAAAAAGAAAGATTAAACACAGTAACTGACTTTCATGAAATTTTAATAATAACAAATAAATAACATATAACCACACGATACCTGAGGTTAGGAATAAATATTATAATTTGCTAACTCTCAACTTAATATAACAATATCGAATAATAACATATCAATAAACATAATTCCCGTTGTCTGTACGTATGAATGTAATTTGTAATGCTGTTAGGTGGCGCTGTGATCGATTTTGTTTTACTAGTGTATCACCCGTCAAAAATGACGGAAGCTTTCAAAATAAATACACATCAGATTAAAAAATAACGCAATACAGAACTTTCATTTATTTTATTTATTTTTATTTAATTCATCCTACGTTCTCATAAGTGCGCACAGACCATGCCGGTCTGTTTGGCAAGTGACGCAGCGTTCACATGCCACGGCTATGAGGGGAATTGAGTTGCACAATGCCCAGTCGCCCTGATTTCCCTAACTAGTGTCAGGTAGCAGGTACCCATTATGGGTTGTTATCTTCTTATCTGTTACAGACGCTCCTTCTATAAGGAGATTAATTATTGTTAATTCAGGACTGGAACCAACGTCTTATATCTACGACCAGTCAAATAATTTTACATTTGAAAATGTTGGCCCGGGAATAACCACAACTCTTGAAACAGTTCATTAACGGATGTATGTATATCAACGGATGTATGTATATCAACGGATGTATGTATATCAACGGATGTATGTATATCAACGGATGTATGTATATCAACGGATGTATGTATATCAACGGATGTATGTATATCAACGGATGTATGTATATCAACGGATGTATGTATATCAACGGATGTATGTATATCAACGGATGTATGTATATCAACGGATGTATGTATATCAACGGATGTATGTATATCGACGGATGTATGTATATCAACGGATGTATGTATATCAATGGATGTATGTATTATTGTATATCGACGGATGTATGTATGTCAACGGGTGTATGTATATCAACGGATGTATGTATATCAACGGATGTATGTATATCAACGGATGTTATGTATATCAACGGATGTATGTATATCAACGGATGTATGTATATCAACGGATGTATGTATATCAACGGATGTATGTATATCAACGGATGTATGTATATCAACGGATGTATGTATTATTGTATATCGACGGATGTATGTATATCAACGGATGTATGTATTATTGTATATCGACGGATGTATGTATATCAACGGATTTATGTATTATTGTATATCGACGGATGTATGTATATCAACGGATGTATGTATTATTATATATCGACGGATGTATGTATATCAACGGATGTATGTATTATTGCATATCGACGGATGTATGTATATCAACGGATGTATGTATTATTGCATATCGACGGATGTATGTATATCAACGGATGTATGTATTATTTTATATCGACGGATGTATGTATATCAACGGATGTATGTATTATTGTATATCGACGGATGTATGTATATCAACGGATGTATGTATTATTGTATATCGACGGATGTATGTATATCAACGGATGTATGTATTATTGCATATCGACGGATGTATGTATATCAACGGATGTATGTATTATTTTATATCGACGGATGTATGTATATCAACGGATGTATGTATTATTGTATATCGACGGATGTATGTATATCAACGGATGTATGTATATGAACGGAGTAGCGATTTGTTGTAGTAGATTCCATTTAAGATCGACTTTAAAAATTCACTCAGCTTACTTTTAAATAATTTTTAAAAAACTTCTTTTTCTTTTAAATTCAAATTCCAGTTTTTATTCTAACCCTGTTACTCCATTGTTGATATCTCTCAGCACGCCGTACAGAAAAAAAAAGAATCATTCACCAAAAGGTTAAGTAAGACCAGATGCAGGAACTTCAAGATGATCATTATTCAACGGCATACGATATCTGTGTTCACTAATCTAAAACTAGATAATTTATGTTCCAATCTTGTTACATGCATCTCATTAAAAGGTCATAGAATGATAAATATAAATTTATTTAGTTTTCTTTCAATCCAATTTTAATTAGTGAAATATTCACTGTAAATTCTCTCGCTCAACCACTGGGCATTATTATTTTTAAATCCCTTATATTAACTTCACCGCCGTCTCTCTCTGTCTTGGGCACCGCGGAAAATTAGATGTCAAAATTGACCTGCTTCCCGTCATGCCATCGAGCTGAAATTTGGCACACGGACCCGTGTCACCTAACAATGCATCGTATCAAAAATTCAGATCGATCGAACGTACAGTTATTAAATTAATGCATTTTTAGTTTATCTATATAAACTATATGTAGTGGTCGATATCGTTTACATTTTACGGGTCACTTGACTTCACCCCAGCCACAGGTGAACACATCTCGTGTTTTAAACAGGTGTACCGGCGTGCTTTTGTTTACATTTTGCGTGTCACGCTGAGCTCGGTCCATCGATCGGTGACAAGACCTTTCCCCTCTCCCACCCCCACCCCCCCCACCCCCGGGTTAAAAGCAAAGGGGAGTTAAGACAGATTCAGTCTGTAAATATTTGTCACTTTTGAACATAATCAATACTTTTTGTTATGTCTCATATATAAGGGATTTATAGTCAAAAACGTTGTTTTTACGGGTTTTGTTTTATTTTAAAGTTGTTGTTGTTGTGTCCCGTAATCTCGTGGTCGTAAGGGGTTCTGATGTTTCCGTTAGAACTTTCTCGGGGCTTGGTAGACTTGGCGGCGCCCATCTCCTCTCCAAGTCAGCGGAGGACTTCTTAGCGATAGTCATATATCAATCTTTATAATAATGTGGCCTTAGCATGGGCTAGATCCCACGCACCTCAGCTTGTAGGGCGAGTATATTCTTTTTGAAAATTATTCATCAATATAAATCATAACAGGCAATGTTGTTAATTTTTGAGCTCAGTACAGCACAAAACTGTGGCCCAATGAGATTATGCAACCATTGCACGCATGCGTTTGGTGCGTAATACTTTCGTTTTTGTTTTGCGGATTCACAATCTATTCTATTCTATATAATAATAAATAATTTGCAATTGTCACGCAAGTAGTGTCTGTCAGTCAGTCCTGACACTACTAGTCTAATAATAAAAGGCAATTGTCTGTCCGGTTAGCGATAGCGATTGGTCCCTCATACTCCACAGACTCCTACAGCCAATCACTAGCGGAGAAAAATTAAAATAATAATTTACATATTGAACCAATTTACGCGGACGTTCAAAACGAGTTAATTTTGGTGCAGTTTTTTTTTGTTGTTGTTGTCATTATTCAGTACTGTGTTCCCATCTTGAAGTGTGTAACTCCTGCTAATCACTACTGTTACTCCTAGACAACATGCCACCGAAACGGTGGCAGAACGTCCTTGTACGGACTTTGTTGCTCGTATTGAAATATAATCTAAGGTTTTGGTAGGCTTTCTGCCGCCCGCTTCCAATTGCCAATTCGGAAAAATCAATACATTTATTCTCAAGTCGGTCGATACTTTTGTGCATTGACTGAAGCTTTTTAAATTTATAATTTATTTTTAATTTATGTTTTATGGCCCATTTATGTGCTCCCCCCCCCTCCCATATTCTCGACTTGAAAGTTTGCGCACCACTGGTCCAGGAGTGCAATAGAAGCTGCTTTTGTGTACTTTGGGTTTGCAATTGAGGTCGGGTGGTTCCCCCTGATTTAAAGTACACAACTTAAATCCAGGTTTTGACGAGTGACTTAAGTAATTGGAAAAATCTCTTACTGCCACTGCCATCGTTACATGGGTAATTTCTGGGTGCAAGCTTGGCCCAGTAATTTCTTGGTCCAGACATGATCCGGTAGTTAGAGTCAATATCGGTATCCACATAACTCTATGTGTGTAGGTTGCGTTGAGTTACCCCAGGTAAGGAATGATGCTAAACCTCAACGACAACAAACGGTATCCACATAACTCTATGTGTGCAGGTTGCGTTGAGTTACCCCAGGTAAGGAATGATGCTAAACCTCAACGACAACAAATGACGAAGACGTATTTTAACAGTATTTTTTTTTGGTGTGTGTGAGTGTTAGTGTCTGTGTGTGTGTGTCTGTATGTGTATGTGTCTGTGTGTTTGTTTGTGTCTGTGTGTGTATGTGTGTTTGTGTGTGTGTGTCTCTGTGTGTACAACAATTAGAGAATCATAACCAAAGACATAACCATCTTAAATTTATTTTAAAGGATAGAGTAGGTTAAATGTTTTAATACATATTATTAATCTCCCCTCTTGCAAGATGGAGGACGCTAAATGAAGGAAGTTTCAAAAGGTCCAATTATAATATAAGACGCACCGCATCTTCAATGACGCATGGTTTTATAGCAGTTCTAAGAAAAGGCCGGTTTCGGATTCTCCACACTATAAGGATTTTGCTTTTAATGTATTCATGCCCGTTTCAGTGCAGGCAGATCAATGGTGTGTACTCCAAGCTGTTCACACTATAACGTGGCCAACAATCCATCGTTATTTTACACTTGAAACGGATGGCTGCGGCCTGCGGGGCAAAAAGTGGAAAAGCCATGTCCTTTCTTTTTTAAATACCAATCCCAAAATGGTGGGGGGGAAAGACGGGGAAGTTGTGGGGCGCTTAAGATTTAACACTTCATCGTAAGCACCAGTCCTCAAGGGCATCTGAAGAACATGATCGACTAGAGTGGAGAAGAGTTTATGCCGACTTTTTAAATAGAGCAAATTATCAGCACAGTGGGTTGTTGGTGTACGGATGTGTGTACAAAGAGAGCTGTCTGGTTGCGGTAGTATTGTGTACAAACACAGTTCAGCTGCTGTAGATGGAATTGTGGACAAACACAGCTGAGCTGCTGTAGATGGAATTGTGTGCAAACACAGAGTGGAACGCCCAGGGGCATTTCCTATAGCAATTCCTTTTCGGGGGAGTGGGGAAACAAGTGTGCTTGGAGAATTTTCAGGGGAGACTTGTAAAGAGTCTTAATCTCAGAACTTTGAATGCAATACCATGTAAGGTATTGACGGGGTTTTTAAAACCGCACGTAATGCCATTTCCAAATAAATAACAAAATAATCAAACCTTCCTACAATGAAATTTGTTTAAGGTATCTGAAGGAGCCAGGAAGATCTACGCTTTGATATTGGGCCTTTAACACGAAAAAGAAGCGGTTCATTGAAACGAATAAAGCATCAGATACTCGATAGAAGCAGCAAATTATTTTTTTAAACTCCATTCAGAGCTCACAGAAAAGTCGTAACGCGTTGGCGTTGAATAACACCACAAAAGAGCTTGTAGAGACGTTTAATGCTTTAAAGAACAAACACAAGTTTGATCTTTGTTCCTCTATTTCTATGCTAAGTTTAGTAATTTAACTAATGGAGTTACTCATGTCAGGCAGTGGCGTAGCTAGAACGTTTGCCGCCCCGGGCGGTCTCAAATTTGCCGCCCTTTTTAGGGGCCGTCCATAAATGACATAACGCACCTGAGAGGAGATTCCCACATTTGAAATGATGTGGGGCAAGGGGGGGTGGTGTTTAATAAATGTGACGTTAGTTCAAAACGCGCATCTTTAAATAAAAGTTTCACTTAAATATTTGATTACTGACACTTTATTTAATGTGTTAAAAACATTGCTTTTTTTACAATGTGACTTCACGCGTGTTAACGATATTATAGTGCAGCCTTACACTAAAAACATACTTAAATGACAAAAAAAAATGATTTGGAACATGCTCATTTTCAAATATAAAATACGGCTTTTATGCAAAACTTTGTGACGTCACATTGAAGAATGGGTCTAAGTTTTTATGACAACGTGTGACGAGGTGGGAGTAGGTGGAAAATCAGCCAAAATAGCATTACGTCATTTATGGATGGCCCTTTAAGGCAATCATATGATGGATTTTATAAATTAATAAACATGAATAAATAAATTGAAGCAAAGTAAAGGTGGGAAACATTTTTACCATTGCATGCCATATTTATGTAAGCTTAATAAAATAGGCCGCATAAAATGATATAAGGGGCCGTCCATAAATGACGTCACGCGATTTTTGCCGATTTTTTACCCCCAGCCCTCGTCACGCGTCGTCACAAAAACTTAGACACCCCTCTAAAAATACGTCACAAATCTTTGACCCCCCCCCCAAAAAGCCACTTTATTTTCTATTTGAAAATAAGTATGTTTCAAATCAATTTTATTGTCATTTAAGTATTTATTATTTATTTAGTGGAGATCTACATTGTAATATTGTAACCCGCGTGAAGCATTTTTAAACACGTTTAACCGGCCTTCAGAAAACGAACTGTGTTAACATCCTTAGATTATATTTTATTTTAATAAATACAAATTAAACATTGACTATTAATAATCACGGTTAACGTCTTTGCTTTAAAAAAATTTGTTTAAAAATAACATTTATTTTTTAAAAATCCCTCAATTGACTGACGGGCATTCCGTAAGAAAGAGGTCGGCGAACAGAGGTAAATAACCTCATCTTGGGTCAAAAGGGAATTCTTGGGGGGTAATGCAGACTCATTTGGGACATACAACATCCACTACAATCCACTAGATATATTAAAAAACGTTATGTGTACCTGTACACTTGGAACATATGCCCATTATTGAACCGGTTCCTTCCAGAAAATGCATTTTTTTTAAAATTTGACAACTATGCAGATTTCTTACCTACGTACTATACTTAACTATACGAAGACACCTAAATCTACCATACTTTCATTTATATTGACACGAGTGACAATAATCTTAATCCACATGACTTGTCTGTATCAAGAATCCTTTCTGTGATATTTAAAATCAATGCCTTAAAAACTGAGCTAAGAAGAAAAGTTGTTTTGTGCTCCTCTCGAATTGCGATGTTAAGAATTTGATGCATTCAATAAAGTAAATGAATAGTTGACTAATTTTAAATGGGCTCATTTACCATTATATCTAGAATCTTGAAGACTAGAATGGCCAGGGGCGTTTGACCAAAAAAAAATCGAACAAATATATCAAACTTAAAACGTTTTTAATTTCATCAAATAGATTCCCTCCCCCTCCCCTTTTAAAGAAAAAGGATATTCCTTGTCGTTTTGACTGAAAATATCTACACATAATCCTATTCAGATCATTTTTAGACACTTGTCATGCTTGTAAAACTCACTAGTAGCATTTTCGGGGGGGGGGAGGCTAACGACGCTCTCCCAAATCCCCGAGTCATGTGAGCAGGACCTAGAGTCTGGGGGTTGCAACGCGCACATAAACTTGTATATTTTGGCCCAAAAAAATCGACGACTCCTGCCATGAGAGAACCAAGCGGAGCTGCGGTTACATCACAAATGCTTTGATGTCAACATCAAACGACGCAGTGTAACAATTTCATATGTTATCTTATGGATTGTCAAATTTAAGGATTATAATAAGATTTAATTTTCGTGTTTTGATAGCTTACGCCAACCAGCGTCTGATGGCCTACCGACCGGCACATTGAGAAGCACTGATAAAGGGAAAAAGTCATTAAATAAATTGTAAGCGACCAAATATTTCATTGGAAGTTTTATTTAAAGTTACCCTTATGATGTGACGTCACATTTCTTCAACCCCCCTCCCTCTCCTTCGTCACGGTTCGTCACAAAAGTGTGATTCCCCCCCCCCTAGGTGCGTGATTTCATTTATGGACGGCCCCTAAATCTAAATTCAGTCTTTAAAAAATACAAGATAAGATTTTTTAAAGGCCACAAGAAAGTCACTGACGTTGCTGCCAAATGAGACAAAATATATTCCACATTTACACCCAAAAACATTACAAATTAATATACTTTTATTTTGTATTTATAGAAAACTGATTTTTTACAAACAAAGAAATTGTATACTTAAGTATGTAAACATTTTTATACATAATTTACTTTACTAACTTTCATTGTAGAAAAATCTTGTATTTTACAATCGAAATTTCAAATTATTTGTAATACCTTGTTCTGTGGACAATACTGCAAGATTGTGTATTCTTAAATCCCTCATCGTGGAACGTAAATAATCTTTTTTTTAAACTTCAGCTTAGAGAAGCTCCTTTCACAACTAGCGACACTGATAGCAATTGTTGAAAAATTCTTAACAAAATTACAATGTTGGGTACATAATTTGTCAATCTCTACTCTATACTTTTGAATAAATTTTATATCAAGGGGTCTTTCACCCCCCCCCCTTATATCAAGGGGTCTTTCACCCCCCCTTATATCAAGGGGTCTTTCACCCCCCACCCCTTATATCAAGGGGTCTTTCACCCCATTTTTCTTAAGTAATGCATCTTCTTGAAGATAGAACCACGCCTTCTGCATTGTCCCGACACACATTTTTTTTTCTCCTTCTAGCTCGGCGTTCATTTGGTATCTTCAACTCTTCACACATCGTTTTGGCTGATGTAACAGCGTTTTGTATCAGCAAATCTCTTTGTTCGTTGAAATGGCTTTGCATTGTTATTTTTTTTAAAAGATGGGTTCCCAGAAATTGAGATAACATACAAAAGAAAAAGATGGCATTAAATAAAGTAAAATTTCAGCATCTGAGCTCGTTTAACTAGTTACTTTTTCAAATATCAATTTTTCCAAGACGCTTGAAATGTTAAAGTATGTTGTTGTTTTTTTTCGAAAATATGTATGCCTATTGTGGTGTTTATTAACGGAGATATTTGAAAAGTTTTTTTTGTTCTTGTCATAATTCAAATAATTATTTACACATTACTTTAATTGGAGAGGCGTAAAATTTTTAATGAATAACCGCATTTTTTTTTAAACGCAAAAATTATTTGTGCTACTTTAATGCAATAAAAACAAAATGAATTTAATTTTTAATAATTCAATTACAATAATTTTCTGAAAACTGAAACAGTAATGTAAATTACTACTTTCCAGTTAAACAAAATATCTGAATCACAATGCAATGTAAAGTACTTGTTCGCGCATCATTCTGTGCATATCAAAATTCGACGCAAAAACAGTCGTGGCGATATTAATAGTATAGCACATATTAATCGGCCAAGCGGTGATGTATTTTTGTGTGTAGTTTTGATATAAAAGCGTCATCTTTGACGTAAACCGCTTAATTTTCCAAACAAATCGATACCTTTTTGAGCGATCTTAAATTTTTGAACGGGTTTGCGTTAGTTATAACAACCAATATGTAATCAAACAAATGTTGTGCGACGCGTTAATTAAGTCTCGAAATTACGAATATTTTTGTTTCACCTTGTTTTTCCCCTTCAAGAGAAAAAGGTCATTCGTCGGAAATGGCTGTACATTTCCACATATGCCGCCCTCTAAATGTGTGCCGCCCCTCCCTAGCTACGCCACTGCATTGTCAGGTGTGAATATTCGCCAGCGATGATTATGGATGCTCTTATTTTGTATAATTGTTCTAATTTCTCTATGATTTCCTTGGTAGATAAGTTCCGTACAGAATATGGATATTCCTGTAAATGTCTCACCAAAAACAGGTGGAAATGTTTAAAAGTAAATCAAAGGGTCACCATGAAAGTTAATAATTACTTTTTTTTATCTATTTCTTTGGGTTCAACGACAAAACGGCCCCAGACAAAACGGCCCCGGACAAAACGGCCCCGGACAAAACGGCCCCGGACAAAACGGCCCCGACAAAACGGCCTCGACATAACGGCCCCGACAAAACGGCCCCGGACTAAAAGATGGACTAAAAGTAAAATGTCCAATCAAATATTACATTCGTATTTTTAAATCCTTTATATTAACTCGTGGTGTCTGCGGCCGCCCGACCGACCGACCGACCGCCCGCCCTTGTCGCCAAAACTTTTGAGCGATTTTTAACCCACTTGCTCGTAAGCCAGCGAGCTGAAATTTTGCAGGCAATTTTGTACCGATAATAAAAACAATGTATAAAAATTTCAGATCGATCGCATGTACCGTAATTAAATTATTGATTTTTTAGATTATTTTATTTATTCCTATGTATCATGCTATTTTTTGAGATAGAGCGTCGCCGTGCGTATTATATTGAACAACCTTTCTGTCGCGCAATAAGGTGCGTATTTTATTGACAGCTCTTTTTATAAACATATTCCTGATCGGTGCGCATTATATTAAACATGTTTTACGACACAACTGCAATTTTGTATTTCTGGATGGTCTGGCGCTGCGTATTATAATGAACATTCTTTTAATTACTTCTCGTACATAAAGGATTTATAGTCAAAAACTTGGTTTTTTACGGGTTGTTTTTTTTACTCACTTATTCAGTGTCAGGTTTTGCTAATAATAAACAATAATAATGACATCACAATAATGAATTTAATAGCCTTTACGCGAAATGGAACCAATCGCGGCTGTTTGTTGACAAGAAACAATATAATAACATCACAAGATATAATTTTACAATTTTACCACTTAATTTAAGGGTGAAAAAGTTGACAAAAGCTTAAAATGAAAAAAAAATTAAGTTTTTGTTGAAAAATGATAACAATTTGTCTGGGGCCGTTTTGTCGGGGCCGTTTAGGCGGGTCACCATTTCTTTGTCATGAAATCTATCCACGTAGTGTGGAAGTAAGAACTCTGTTTAATTATGGAACGGTTTGTTGTTGTTATCTTGAAAATTGTGTCGGAGAATGTGAATAAAAACACTTGTCTCTGACCAAAAAAATAAAAGGTTGGAGATCTTAATAAACTTGTTTACAATTGTTGAAAATTGCTCTCCTCATAAACTTCTCCAACGCCTCCTTCGTTTTTCACAACCCCATTCCATTTCCATCCCCCCACAACCCCCCCCCCAAGTTAGCAAAATGGGCAGACATTTTTATAGACAACAATTTACAATAACAAAAACCAAAAAAAAGGGGGGAAACAACATTTTATAAGAAGAATACCAAAATTGATGACACTGGTTTGCGTTTGATCGAGAAACACGTATTCACTTTTATTTCGGAACATTGCATTGCATTTAACAAAAGCATTAAAATTGCATGCAGCATGGCATTAAAAATGGCATATAACGTGGAATTTAAAATTGAATGAAACATGGCATTTGAAATTGAATATAGAATTGCATTTAAAAGTGAAAATACATGGCATTTAACGCCGCTTATAAGTATAACATAGCATGTAAAATTGAATATAGAATGGCACATAAAATACCCTAATTTATACATACCGACCCTGAAGAGCGGCACTATGGCTTTCCGAGAAAGCAGCCCTTCGAAATTAAAACTCATTAAAACCTACATGCGACTAACAATTATTCAAGATCGGCTCAGTAACTTGGCCATTTTGTCATAGAGAATGATGTAGCCAAGGATCTTGACAAATAATGAACTTATTTCCGTACTTTGCAGTCGCCGAAGCTCGCAAGGTTTCTTGTGAGTTGTAAAAACAAGGTGGAAGTAGAAGATACACCAAACCAACACTAGTGTATGTAGTTTATAATGTTAAGTTATATATAAACCGTCAGTTAGTATACTAAACCAAAACAAAACATGTTAATTATTAACATCTTTTTTCAGTTTTATGATCTTCAATTAAATGAATAAAACTGTAATTATTGATGTGTCAATGTTGTTATGTTATAGAGTTAAAATTTAAGTAAATTAATATTTTATTTCCCATTATTTTAATATATGTAAAAATGAAATTTTTTTCATGGGTTCCGCTCCTCGCCTGCAGTCTTGGAGCGACATAGACATATGTATATGTAATTCTATGTAGTATGTCTAGCGTCTGTTATAGTTGACCTCCACGGGTCACTGGAGATTCTCTCCAGCCCTCGATGACCACATCGCCGTGTTTAACTGCAAGTGGAGTTCAGTCAAGTTCAGTCTGTAAATGTTAAAGTTAGTCCGTCGCGTTATGCGTATTATATTGAACATATCCAATACTTTTATTTATGTCTCATATATAAGGGATTTAAAGTCAAAAACTTTCTTTTTACGGGTTGTTTAATTATACCCCCTTGCTTGCGTCCTTGACAGGCTATCCTGAGGTGTGGTTAGGATTAGAACCGCCGTAGCTGACAAAGATAAAAACTGCACTCCCTAGTTGGACGAATCAGTCAGACGTTTTAAAGTAAAAACGTCGCAAGGGATCGTCCCAGTCCAGTCGCCTTCAGAACACTTGCCCACTTCCACGTCAAAAATATATTTTTCTTTTTTTTTAATATTTGAAAAACTTGTCCAACCTTTGTAAAGAAGATCTACACGCTATTTCTATTGCGTCTTTAGGATCTCAAGATTTCACTTAACGGATAAAAAATTAATGATAATTTAAATAGGATAAGTGAAAAGTATTTGTCCCTGCATTGAAAAGTTGGATATACAACATAAGGCAGAACTTCGTCACCTGTCTCAGAGACTAAATGCCTATTTTCAGCCGCTCCTCCCCCCTTTCCCCACCCCCAACCCCTGTCTTTTTGTTCATAGATCCCATCATTGTGAACAACTGATGCTAGCAAATTTTATTATAAATAATTTTCCGGACAATATTGATTTGTTGTTCAAATATTTTTAAAAAATATAAGCAGTTGTAGTAAACCATTTATTTTATTCTTTTTTGTTTCAATGAAAAATATAGCGAACGGAAAAAAACACAACGAAAGAATTAATAATGTTAAAGAATAGTCAACTAATACAAATTTTGTGATTTGAAGCAAATAAGGTAAGCAAGATTAAGACGACAGTTTTAGATATAATTGTTATTTCATTCTTCTTTCTATTGCATGAATGGGAGATATATCACAATCTTCACAAATGTACATTGTCGTTTCTTAAAATTATAAGTGTGGTGGAAAAAATGTCTACATGTCATTACAAACTTAATACACTTTGACGATTGGTATAAAGCATTAGATGTGGATGTTTTTATTTATTGAATTTTTTACATTAACAAAACTAGTGACAATCACCCAAATTATTTTTTACATAATTTATAATTGTAAAAATTACATGAACAATGTATGTTGTAATCTTAAAAATATCAGATAAAACTTCTATTAAGTTATAACTTTCATAAATATATGATGCAAAGATTTACATTTAAAAAGACGGCGTACAAGAACAAAAAGCTGCTTGGCCTAGGACTGAGAATGACGTATAGCATCTGCTTGTAAATAAAGTTTGGCATCTTAATGTGTATTAAGTATGGCTTTTAAATATATATAAATGAAGAAAATCATATGCACAGGTACATACAGCTCAAACAAAGACTTCTGTGAAGGCAATAAAACTTTATCCCTTGAGACTTGAGCACACTTTCTAAATGATGTTTTGTTGCATATTCTATTATGTAATACAGTACACACATATGCCAAATAATAACAGAGTCTTGCTTTTATCTGGTGACAATCAGTCGAAGCCATGGATGTAACCGGACGGAGACATGGCTTGTACAAGCCGAAGACATGGATGTAACCGGGCGAAGACATTTTTTTATCAGCCGAAGACATGGATGTAACCGGGCGAAGACATTTTTTTACCAGCCGCAGACATGGATGTAACCGGGCGGAGACATAGCTTTTACCAGCCGAAGACATGGATAAAACTGGGCGAAGACATTTTGTTACCAGCCGAAGACATGGATGTAACCGGGCGGAGACATTTTTTTTTGTCAGCCGAAGACATGGATGTAACCGGGCGAAGACATTTTTTTTACCAGCCGAAGACATGGATGTAACCGGGCGAAGACATGGCTTTTACCAGCCGAAGACATGGATGTAACCGGGCGGAGAAATGTCTGTAACCATTTTGTGACATGGATGTAACCAGTCGGAAACATTGCTGTCACCGGACGAAGGTCAAATAGTGACCAGATGGATACATGTGGAAGATGTGGTTGTAACCACACAGAGACATTGATGAAACCACCCATTTACGTCCGTAAACCAGACGGAGGCATGGATGGAACCAGTTGGATGCGACAATATGTACAGTCTAACCACACACAAGACCGTAAATGGCTGAAAAATGTAAGGGTCAGGTTGGCGGGAATGTCAATAGAGACACCGGGTAACGTTCATGCCGTGTGCAGAATGATCTCCCGGAGACAAGTCATTTCCCACTGTGAATCCCACTGTCTAAATTTTACACCTGGTTTTTTTAAAAGTTATTTCCCAACAGACGACCCAGACTAGAGCATACATTGACAAGTCTCGTACATAGCCTACGAACGTAAAGGAATTTGTTTTAATCAAGTATTAAGCGAGTACAGCCCTAGCGACTTTAAAGATTAAGGGATCACAAAAGTTTGTCAATGGGGGGGGGGAGGGGGATGGATGACAGACAAAGTGACAAGAACGGGGCTCGTAGTCTATCTGTACAATACTTGCAAGCCAGGACGAAACCAAAAATAATGCTCCTTTTCATCCAATTGTTTCATTTGCATTAAACTGAAAGCGGGTGGATTTATTCTCATTTTTAAAAAAATAATATATTCAATTCTAGAGCCTTAAATTTAATCAGCCTTTTTGAAATGGGCTGTTGTTCTTTGTTTGTTTTAGAGAATAGAAACACTGTTCCTTAGTTCTTGTAGAGTATCAATACCCTGTTGATAATGGATTCTAAAATACAGGGGTGGGGGGGGGGAGAGGGGAAAAGTCTGGTCACCGATTCGCTTGACCGAGCTCAGAGTGACACGTAAAATGTAAACAAAAGCGCCCGTCGCTTCGTTGGGTCGCCTCAATGCGTCAGCTCAAAATTTCACGTGGGAAAAAAACAATAACAAACCGTGAATTTAAATTACATACCTCATATAAGGATAAACTAAAAATGCATTAATTTAATTACGGTACGTTCGATCGATCTGAAATTTTGATACGATGCATTGTTAGGTCAGACGGGTCCGTGTGCCAAATTTCAGTTCGATCGGATCATGGGAAGTGGGTCATTTTTGACTTCTGTTTTTCCGCCCGCCCAAGACAGAGAGAGACGCCGGTGAAGTTAATATAAGGGATTTAATAAAACAAACCCGTAAAAACAAAGTATTTGACTATAAATCCCTTATATATGAGACATAACTAACAGTATTGATTATTTTCAAACATTTACAGACTGACACCGAGTGATGTCCCTTGTCTTTAATAAATGGGGGTGGGATGTGAGGGGGTGTCGGCACGACGGTCGGCGTCAACACGACGGTCGGCGTCAACTCAAACTCACGTGAAACTGGAAGAAAAAAAACAATAACAAACAGTGAATTTTGAATTACATACCTCATATAAGGATAAACTAAAAATGCATTAATTTAATTACGGTACGTTCGATCGATCTGAAATTTTGATACGATGCATTGTTAGGTCAGACGGGTCCGTGTGCCAAATTTCAGTTAGATCGGATCATGGGAAGTGGGTCATTTTTGACTTCTGTTTTTCCGCCCAGCCCGCCGAGCCCAAGACAGAGAGAGAGAGACGGCCGCGAAGTTAATATAAGGGATTTAAAAAACAAACCCGTAAAAACAAAGTTTTTGACTATAAATCCCTTATATATGAGACATAACTAACAGTATTGATTATTTTCAAACATTTACAGACTGAATCTGTCTTAACTCAACTTTGCATCATAACCCTAGTGAGGGGGGGGGAGGGGTGGGTGGGGTGGGGGGAGGGGTGGGTGGGGTGGGGGGAGGGGTGGGTGGGGGGGAGAGGGGAAAAGTCTGGTCACCGATTCGCTTGACCGAGCTCAGAGTGACACGTAAAATGTAAACAAAAGCGCCCGTCGCTTCGTTGGGTCGCCTCAATGCGTCAGCTCAAAATTTCACGTGGCAAAAAAACAATAACAAACCGTGAATTAAAATTACATACCTCATATAAGGATAAACTAAAAATGCATTAATTTAATTACGGTACGTTCGATCGATCTGAAATTTTAATACGATGCATTGTTAGGTAAGACGGGTCCGTGTGCCAAATTTCAGTTCGATCAGATCATGGGAAGTGGGTCATTTTTGACTTCTGTTTTTCCGCCCGCCGAGCCCAAGACAGACAGACAGAGAGAGAGAGAGAGAGAGAGAGAGAGAGAGAGAGAGAGAGAGAGAGAGAGAGAGAGAGAGAGAGACAGAGAGAGAGAGACGGCCGCGAAGTTAATATAAGGGATTTAAAAACAGAAAGTAATTTTTGCACGGTTTCTCTACATTTTATTGCACATTTAATTGCACGTCTGTAACAGATCGAAATGTCAATTTAAAAGTAAACATTTAATAATAAGCTATAATTAATAATTCATCATCATTTGTCCTTTGAGTTCCTTGTGGAACATAGGGCCTCTGTCAAAGCTCGCCACGCTACACGGTCCCTTGCCAGTCGCTTTAATTCTTCCCAGTTCTTCCAGCCTCGTCCAACATGCTTCTAACGTAATTAATAATTAGTTGCTATACATAATTGAAAACAAATACAAATAGTTTTATAAGTAACAATAAATTCATTCGTTTATCTCTATTCATATTTATTTTTCTTTCCCTTGAAAATTCTTTCTTTAAAAATTATTTTCAACTTATATTATTTCATAATTTGGTTTAAAAGGGAAGGGGGTCGGTAGCAATGTTTCTGGTTGGCCACGGGCAGTCTTCACTGAAATAACGCCACTGGAATCTCCTATAAGATAAGCTAATGCTATCGGTAAATAACATTCAACAGTCAAAACATGTCGAGTTATCGTTATGAGCTTCTCATGTAAAAAAAAATTCCCTGGTTGTTTTCTATCAGGACCATAATCTCCTTATTGTTATATCTGCGCTTCTTTTCTCTAGAACTAACACTTTTCACCTGTTCGCTGGCTGAGAATTTCCCTCGGACGTGCATTTGTTCCTCATTACTTATCAGCTTTTATTCTCTTTTTTAAAAAAATACCCCAGAGCAGAATCAGCGCAGTCTCCTTTATCTATTTGCGTAATTTGTTTATATGATATATGTCATTTGTAAACTTTCTCATACATAATAATTTTGACATCTACTCTCTAAGAAAATGAATGTGTATGGTTTTTTTTAAAAAATCCTTATAGGTCTGATACTGATCATCCTATGGTAATGAAACTGGTGAATTGTTGGGAAAAGGCCGGCGAAAATGTTGTTTTTTGTTTGCTTTTTGGGGTTGAATTGAACGTTACATAATAACGGATTGAAACGTTTAGCAATTATTAAATTTCTTATTTCTGTTTACACATGGTGATAATTTAACCGTTTTTTAAAAGAAGCTCTAATGAAAAAAGTTAAATCTATAAACAAAATGCGATGCTTTTTTTATGAATATAGCTAGATACGACCTGCGGCGTAGCATACGCCGCAGACTTGTTCACAGATGTTGCAACAAAAAAAGGGGGGCAGACATGAACTTTAGCACGCAGAAATCAGAACAACGCGCGTGAACGTCGAGGGGGGGGACCGCCGAAGCATTTTTGGCCAAGAGACATGCGCACTGCGGTTAGCTACCTGCACTACCCCCCACCACACACACCCTGCACCACCCTAGATGGCCAACGATAAACTGTGATTGGCCGACCCTGACGAGGGTCATTCGTCTTGCTTCTTTGCACTCGCATAGTCCTTGTTCTGATGAACTATATATAATATAGAAGATAATAATAACCCATATATAACTTATACAAAAATAAAATAGTATGTGAAATGACTACTTCAAGCCGCACGATTACCGAACCACCATCATAAAAGATAATTTCTCTACGGCTAGCATTGTAAGCTCCTTCTCGAGAGAGAAATCTCTCGGAAGGGGTTGGCCTTTACGGGGCCCGGGAGATAAGTAGGGTTGCGGAAGTGGCTGCGACCTGAAACTGACTAACCCCGGCGAAATCGCCAAGCATACGCACTGGAACCCTCCGGACAACCGGGGGGTGGGGCATGGCCTCATCGAGAGGCCCGGTGCTGGGTGTGGGAGCAGACCCATACCCAACAGTGCCCGGCTAGGAACGCCGAAGACAGGAAGACCCTCTGGGCAAGGGACGGAATGCACTCGGACCGTCCTCAATGGGTTGAAGATTTCTGCCTACCCCCTCTCTATTCTATGGTTCATATATCGAAAAAAGCAGGTCCCGGAATGGACCTTCTAAACCCCTTCTCGGCGGATGGTGGTACGTCGGGTCGGTTGGCTACCCCCCTCTTAGAGGCATGGTGACGAACGACAGGCCATGTCCAAGCGGTCAATCGGTGACTGGCCGTCCTTGTATGGGTGCGAAGGGCCATCCTGAACAAGCCCTGGTAGTTTTACAGTTGAATGTCTGTGGCATAAGGCTAAAGGCACACGAAGTAACCAAAATACTCCACGAACGGAAAGTGGATGTGGCACTGTTCCAAGAAACACTCCTCAAGGGGAAGCCGTTCCATATCACTGGTTACTCGCTATACCATTGCAAGTGTGACCGGCGATGTCGAGGTCTTGCCACAGCGGTCCGGAATGATTTAACGATGGAGCTGCTCGAAGTTAAGTGTTACAGCAACACTGATACTCTCACCGTGAGAGTTTTCAAAGGCGACGTTGGCTTTACAATCACGAACGTCTATAATACGCCCAGAAACCCTATCGCACTTCCAGTTGGGGAAGATGTCATTTTTGGCAAAACGATAATAGCAGGAGACTTTAATGCACAGTCTCCTGACTGGGGCTATGCTGAACGGAACGCGTCAGGCCGCTACATCGAGGATGTCTGTATTAATACGAATCTCATCAGGCTACAGAATGCAGACAGTGAACCGACACTACTGCACACGGGGCACAGCACGGAGTCCCGCCCAGATCTAACGCTTATTTCCGCTGACCTAGAGTCGAAGCATAGACTGGAAGTATTAAAGGAAGTAGGCAGCGATCACTTGCCAATCCTGATTGAATTTGGACTTGGTGCAGGCAAACCTCGATTTGAAAGAAGGCATTGGCAGTTTCGTAAGGCCGATTGGCGAAAGTACGAGGCCGAGAGCGAGACCAAGCTCGCTCTGCTGGATGTTGCAGGAGACAACATGGATGCCACCTACAGGCAGTTTATTGACACAATCCTTGGGGTTGCGAGGCGAACGATCCCAAGGACGAACGGGAAACAGAAGTTCAGCCCTTACTGGGACAAGAGTCTGGCAGAATTGGTGAAGCAAAGAGCAAAAGCACGGGAAAAGGCAGCCAGGCTGAAGACGCCCGAAGCTCGTAGGGCGTACAACAGACTGACGGCTGAAGTCCGGGCAGCTGTCGACAAAGCGAAGAAGGCGAAATGGGTAAATACGTGCGAAAAACTCGATCTCGTAGACGGAAGAAAAGTTTGGCGGCTCTTGGATGCATTATCTGGCGCGGGGAAGACAAAGAATTCCAACCCTTTGACGACACCAAAGGGCCAAAGGACTAGTGAAGTTAAGCGCGCACGAGCGCTAAACAAACACTTCGCCCAGGTTAACAAGAAAGGCGCCAGATCTGATTTTAGCCGAACAATCGACCGAATGCGCAAAGAGGGCTCAAGGAGACAAAGCAAGGGCCCTCAACTAGAGGTTTTCGCGGCCCCCTTCACAATGACAGAGTTGCAAACCGCACTCAACAAGTGCGAAACTGGCAAAGCACCAGGACCAGATAAAATTCACAATGAAATGCTCAAACATCTGGGCAAGACAGGCCGAATGAAACTGCTGGGTTTCATAAATAGAACTTGGACAACAGGCACGCTGCCGAAGCTGTGGAAAAAGGCCACAATAACCCCAATTCCCAAAGAGGGGAAACCAGGCGAACACCCGTCTAGCTACCGGCCAATTTCTCTCACGTCGTGTGTGGGGAAGGTAGCTGAACGGTTAGTGAACGCACGACTCTACTGGTTCCTCGAAAAGTCCAAATACATTCCAATGACGCAAGGTGGGTTCCGAAAGGGACGCCAACCGATGGACCAGGCTCTCCGACTAATTCAGACAATCACAAACGAACTCCAGTCGAGGAATCACACCGTTGCGGTGTTCTTCGATCTAAAGCAGGCATACGACAAGGTGTGGCGTGGAGGGCTACTTTATAAGTTACAGCAGTTGGGTGTCACTGCGAACATGTACAGTTGGATAAAATCGTTCCTTACGAACAGAACGATCAAGACTCGCGTGGGGGAGTCATTATCCAACGAAGAGCGCCTGGAGGACGGACTCCCACAGGGATCCGCCCTTAGTTGTACATTGTTCCTAGCCTACGTCCACGACCTACAAGGTATTCTGGGGTCACAGAATG
Source organism: Ampullaceana balthica (assembly GCA_944989445.1). NCBI lineage: Eukaryota > Metazoa > Mollusca > Gastropoda > Lymnaeidae > Ampullaceana > Ampullaceana balthica. Next base: position 765,856 of record CALYLW010000237.1, on the reverse strand, counting down.
CCATGTTTGCTGACGATCTGGCAATATGGAGTTCCGGAAAGGACGTCGCAACCCTGCAGAACAGGCTGCAGGAAGATCTGAATCGAATCGAAGACTACGCCAATCGCTGGCGCCTAGTAGTCAATACGGAGAAAACGGTCCACTCCATTTTCACTAATGGACGGAATGCCCTGAAGCATGAGGTGGTGCTTCAGATATGTGGGAAAAGATTGAATTGGGATCGGAAACCAACGTACTTGGGAATCAAGCTGGACCAGAAGGTCCAGCTACATAACCATGTGCGTGAATTGTGTGCCAAAGCTACAGCTAAACTGTCCCTGGTGAAGAAACTGGCTAGTACTAGTTGGGGTGCGGATGCAAGACTACTGAGGGCTCTCTATCTCCGTAGTGTTAGGGGTGCCATTGACTACAGCCTCCCGGTCCAGGCCTTTGCGAGCCGTACGGCTCTAGAGGGTCTGGATCGAATACAGAACCAAGCTCTACGGTTCGTATGCGGGGCGTTGCGTACGACACCCACAGCCGCTGTAGAAATTATGTCTAACATATAACCCCTGGCGATAAGGCGAGAAAAGGCAATCATGACCACGGTGGAACGATACCGTAGGTTGGAGCATGACGAACCCTGCTTCCAATTACAAGACCGATGGGTAAAGAGGACCCGACTGAAAAGACCATCCTTCATGGATACGGTCTACGAACTAGAAGACTCAGTCCCCATACCCAAGCACAGGGAACGCATGCGACTGGTCCCTGCTCGAGGACCACATGAAAGCCCAGACTTGCCTGAACTACGTTTGACACTGGCAAATACAGCGGTGACGAAAGCCAGTCCCGTCGAGCTCCAGCGAGACGAGACTCTGAAGACAATCGAAGCTTATGGCGATAGTGTGGTAAAAGTCTTTACGGACGGCTCGCGTTTCAAGGATGGCAGAAGTGGATACGGCGTGTTAATTCAACACCCTCAACCTGGACCCGACAGTATCGAACTGTCAGGGCCGTGCGGATCCGCAAACAGTAGTCACGACGCCGAACTGGAGGCGATTTGCAAGGGTTTGAAGGAAGTGCGCCGACGTCTAGCAAGAAGAAAGGTTTTCCCGACCGTCGTAGTTTTCACCGACTCAAGGTTTTCGCTCGAGACCGTGGGTCGATCCTCTCTGGAGACGAAAACGGTCAGTGTCATTTTGGAAACAGTAGGTGAAATCCTAGCACGAGGCGGAAAAGTAGTCCTTCAGTACATCACTGGGCACAGTGGCGAGCCTCATTCAGACAGGGTCGATAAGTTAGCGAGAGAAGGTTCAGCTCAGCCCCAACCCGATCGCCCGATGACCCAGCTGGGGGTCAGATCGTGGCTTAAGGACCATTTCCGAGAGAAATGGCTACAGGGCTGGGCATCTGGAAGCACGGCCAGAAAAGTATTCCAGTACATGCCGCGACCGAGCAAAAGCGATTCCTGGTGGAAAATTGGACGTAGCAATCAGACGCTCATAACTAGAATGAGAACTGAACATTGTCCCACACGAAGCTACTTGTACAAGTTTAACACTAGAAGGGAACTGGCCTGTCGGCTGTGTGGCCACCCGGAAGAGACGGTGGCACACGTACTCGAAGAGTGCCCCGAGCTGTGCGGGGGTTTGGAAGACGAAGTAACGGTACCTGCAGAGGGTTACCTCTACGGCGATGCCCGCTTGATGAGGCTCGCTTGCGATGAAATGAACCGGGTCTTAAGAGCCTAGCGGCTCGACCCAAAAGAGAATGTACATTCACGAGAGAGAAATCAAACGTTTCGCGCAAAAAGTTTTGAAAACTAAAAAACTATAATTATAATAAAAATGACCCGGACAGGTTGTAACACCGCATGTCTGAGAAGCAAGTAATAACATCTCGATTGAGTATTTAAACGCAATTTACAAAAAGAATTTCCGATTTTTTTAATTGAAGTGAAATCATTCTAGATTACATTAAAAATCATTTCAAATAAGTAATTCAGAAACTAAACAAAATATGACGTCATATCCACTCACGCTACATCACACCAATAACGTGTCAATATAATGCGCACCACGCAGCAATCTAACATAAGCATTCACAAAGCGGGAAACCCCCATTAACTATCATTCTAGATTAAAATTAAAGTTATTTCAAATCAATAATTTTGAAACTAAACAAAATAATTGCTTTCAAACATTGCCGCTAAAATTAAGGAAATCGAACGAAAGGACATTTTTCAAAAACTCCTTCTCCAACATTGTTCTAAATATTATTAGATACCGTTTGGCGTTTATTTCAACCCGATAGATGTTATGGTTGGCGAGATTTTGAACAAATACTGATAATTTTTCTGTTTTTTTTTAGATTTTCCAGGAAATACAGTAACCCTTTTCGGCATTTTATTTTTGGATCTTGAACATCATTGAGACCTCCTTAACATATTTGCAAAGAACCGAACCCTCTATCGGGTATGGTTCAGGAGGAGTTACAGGCTAAAGCTCTACAGAAATTTCAAATATATAAACGCAATTTTTCCCATGGGAAATTGCGTTAAAAACCGCAGGAACATTATTCCTTCAAGACGCATAAATCCTGTTTGAATCGTTTTTTTGCCTGGGAAATGTGCCTAACGCTGCCTAAAATACGTGGGTCTTGAGTAGTATGTTAGAAAATCATTTGAAGGCTCCATGAGCCCCCAAGGATATAATCTCGTTACGATGCGACGCAACAACAAAAAATCCACATTTTATCAAACCTGATGCCACTTTCTTTTGTTCATCACTTTTTTACTGTAGGTACCTGCAGGAAAGGAATTTATTTATTTATCAGTTTAACAAATGCGCTAAGAAATTTTATGATCTCTCTTTAAAAGCAGGAAAAATGGGTAAAAGCTCAAAGAATACAAAACAATACAACAATAGAGACTACTAAAAAAGAATTGAACATTCAAATAATTCAAAGCACACAAAAAAATGTGAGCGGGCAGTGTTCAAAGAATGACGACGAATTTGAGTCATTAAACCGTCACCCGGGATAAAGGGAAGAGCTTTAGAAGTTAACATTAATATGATCTAACCTAACCACGTCACAGGAGTTAATTTATTTATTTTTTGTGACCGAACACCTCAGGTGTAATATGTAGCAATTTTGTTGAAGTTAATCTCAGACTTAAATTTTTTAAAATACTCATAAATCTTTGTATTAGCACGGCAACGTTAAGGAAAATTATGTTAACTCCTCTGTCCGTTTGCAACTGAATTTCCACTGACTTCCCCTAGCTTGAAAGAATTGTAATTTCGCTCCCTCCCCCGCACGCGTTCATATCTTTTTGAGAATTTAATTTTAAAGATTTTTTTTTAAATCCAAAAGATACCTTTCTTTGAATTCGACCAGCGTACCATATGATTGACTTCACTATCCGATTGAGCTCATTTTACCCCCGGGGGGGGGGAGCGGAGGCGGGGGAGGGCATATGCCTTATCACTACTTCCCTCTAAAAGCGATTAGACATGATTTATTATCAGTGCTACCTAACCTACCTGTGCGTGCGACTGCCAGCCACACACACAAACGAATAGAAAGATAGCTGTTGCCATTTACTCAAACTGGTTAACGTGGAAACACGTGGTGAATGTCTTTATTTGTTGTACGCCCTGTTTTATTGCTACACAGGATGAGTGAAGCTATAGCTTCGTATGTTGGTTATAGCAAATGTAGCTACTTGTGCATCATATCAGAGGTGTGGCGAGGGGGAGGGCAGAGGGTATATATTTCCCCGGGCTCAAAGGTACAGGGGCGCCAAAATGAGGCTTACAACGTCACATTATAGTATGTGGAAAATGTTAATATATTAATTAAACGTATGGGTGGGGGGACACGAATTCTACAGTTTATCTCCGGGCGCTAAATATCCTAGCTACGTCTCTGTGTTTTATTGACACAACGTCACAACGGCAAGTGTATCTGTTTTTGCACCTACTCGTCACGTGGTAACACACGCACAAAAAACTGTGTTTCATGAAAATTTGAAGATGTAAATGACTAAAAAAAACCAACATTAGCACTATGTCAGGGGCTTAAAATATGTGGCTTAGAATAAGTCTCCTGACTTAGCTATCTACTCACTTCGTTGTGAAATATAAATTAAATATAATGCGACGCTATCAACTTCATTTCTTTTTAGTTTGAAGAAACGAACTAAATGCATCCACATTAACACACATTTAGAATACTGAGAATAATACTGCGATCTTAAGTTTATGTAGTGGGATGTACGTCATAGTTCAATGTAATATTGTAATGACGAAATTTTCATAAAGTAGACATTAAATGAGAATTATTTTTACCGTCAAGGGGACGCGGGGGTCGAGTGGCAGCGCGCTCGACTGGCGTACCGATGGTCACGGGTTCGAATCCATGTGAAGGCAAGGATTTGTTTCCGGGGCCTAGGGCGTCAGAGTCACCCAGCTCCAAATGGGTACCTAACACTACATGTAGTTACGCGGCTGGGTAATGCGTGGAACCCACAAAGCCGTGGCCTGTAAACGCTGCATCACTTGCCAACAGATCATCTGTCATGGTCTGTGGACGCAATTATCTTCTGCATAGAAGGAGCGTCTGTATAAATAAGATAGAAGATAAGATAAGATTTTCGTTTAGTTGAGCTTAACATCGACCCCTGATGTAAGCTTTGACTATCCAAGCTAAAAAAAAAGACACCACAAATTTGTCCAATGTTTAAATCTCTTTTGGTAATGTGTGTGTATCAGGGGGTTGCTCTCATTTAATACAAATATTAACACCTTGGCCAGTTCATCCTTGCACTATGTTCCCCCCTTTTAGGTAATGTTAAAGATGTATAAAAATCAATTAAATTGTACTTAATATTGAAAATCTACTTTAAATCAACCTTTTTTTAAAAAAGAACATGAAAAGAAAACCCCATCTCATAAATGCATAGTTATATACTGCTACATTTATATCACAGCGCTTGGTTCATTTTCGTACCTTGAGCAGACGCCTCTATCGTCCTAATCAATGGGCATTTTTAAAAAATATTTTTATTATTTACAAATACATTGGTTTACTATTATTCAAAATCATAAAATTTATGTAAGCTAAAACTATCAGCAAATCTCATATAAACGTCATTCTGCAAGATAACAACATGAAATACAATAAATATCTGAGTCAATCAACAGACGCTCTGATGTTTAGTTTCATCAATACTTGAGATGGTGCATACGGAAAATGTAATCCAGAGATGAACACTTGACGTAAGACATATCCGCGGAAGGTAAGCTGATCTCGTGGGCGTGGTTGTAGCTTGGTGACTGACACCAATCGTAGTCAAACACCCGCCTGAGCAGGGCTTCCGTATTCCTGGGCACCGGCACTGAGACCCCTTCAAACATAGCCGTGGTCAGGGGGAATGTGTCCACCTTTGGAAATATCAGTGTCTGCGCCAGGTAGTGAGTCACTCCCCAGATGTAGTCGTCGTTTCCGGTGTAGAAAAAGATGTCGATGAACGGGAAACCATATCGCGGCTTCGTGGAGTTGGGGAAAAACTTCCAGTGCATGTTGCTGTTGACGCGAAGGGAGAAGCCGCTGCAGCAGCTCAGGGCTTGCCGGACGGTCCTCCAGTGCGAGACGTTGACGGCGATGTCGATGTCGTCGTCCCAGGGCACCATGCCGTGGTGACGGTGGGCCCCGAGAAGGGAGCCCTCCACGAGGAAGAACTCGACGTTGGATTTCCTGAGCGCCTCGGCGGCGACGAGGTACAGGTGGATCGCGCGGATTTTGTGTTCATCCGCGAGAAGCGGGAAAAACCGCTTGTGCTCCTGCGATCTGAAGTCGGACCTCCGCAAATGTCCGTACAGCTTCACCTTGGAGACGTCGACGACGGACCGTGGCAAAGGCGGCGCTGCCGAAGGCGAGCAGGTGGGGATGCTGGCCGGGATGTCAATGGTCGTCTGGGTGAAGAGCTTGATGGAGATGACGTCCAGCGTGGAAATGTGCCGCCACGCGTTGGGCCACACGGGGTACAGGATGAGATTCCTCAACGGCGTCACGAAGGCGAAGAGAAGGGCGAGAGAAACGAAGGTCGCAAAAGCGGTGAGCGTTTTCCGAGGGCACGAGCAGAAACACAACAGACACCTCGAGGTGACGAGAGGTGAGTGTCGCGCCCTGGCCATGGCGCTGTGGCTGACCGGCTCCGTTAGCTGAAGGTATCCGGTGATGAGTACCTGAAAATAAGAGCTGTCATAAATTAAAATGATCAACAAACACAAACATTGCTCAGTCGATTGTTAGAGAAGTAGTTTTGTCAGCTTTGGTCAGCCAACAGCTTAATGAAATGATTCTGTCAGATTCAGTTAATCAACACATGGATGGTTTAATTAAGTCAGATTCAATCAGAAATTAGACTGATTATGTGATTAGATTAAACACAAAGTAGATATAAATTGTTTCTATGAAAATCAATAAATGAAAATTTCATCTCTGCCGGATTAAAACTTTAATTTATGTGTTTCGATAAATAAGCACATATAAGCAAATAACAAAATGGTGATACTCTCATGAGAGTCGTAACTAGGGATATAACATGAGGTTTTACATAGATATAGAATAAACATACTATGATTTTCTTTATACTCTCTCTTTCCTTCCGCCTCTCTTAGGGCTGCTTTCTATAAAACAAAGTTCCCGAATAAAACAGCTGACGCAGTGGGTAATAATACCATCGCTTCCGTGTGCACTCCGGCTATCTGCACGTATCTGTTGTTTGCGGTAGGCAGGAAACCTGACTGGACTTGTCATACGGAGTCATACCCCTGTGTTTCTGAGTGTTTACTAGATTTAACGCCCAGTTTATTCAAACTGAACCTAGATCAATAAATGCAGTAAAAGAGGATTGGATTGGTTTAGAAAAATAATAAGTTTATTGATTGTCTAAAGGGAACATACTTGTCACATGATGGCAACAGAATACAGAATACAGTAGTATGTATACAGAATGGTAATGTATCATTTTAAAGATTCCCTCCTTAACTGCATTTTTCCTCCTATTAACTTTTAAATGGTTTTCTCTCTCCTTATTTGCATCCAATAATAATAATAATAATAATAATAGCAATACTAATAATACCTTGATGATGATGATATTTTTAAAAAACAGCTATTTAGTACCAAATTATCATGGTATGTCTTTCCGTCCAAAATTATTTCCCCCCCTCTCTCTCTCTCTCTCTCCCCTCTCTCTCTCTCTCTCTCTTTCTCCCTCTTTCTCTCTATCTCTTTCCACTCTCTCTCTCTCTCTCTCTCTCTCTCTCTTTCGCTCTATCTCTCCCCCCTCTCTATCTCTCTCTCTCTCTGTTTCTCTTTCTTTATTTCATAATCATATTCTATTTTGTTCATTTCCTCTTCTCTCTAGCTCCGTTACCCACATGTAACTCCGCCCTCTCATTTAAAACTCGAGACCCGGCTGTTGTGAAGCGCATGTTCAAATTTGTACCAACTGATATCCTTCCGTTATCTTGAAACATAACGAGACAAACACAAAACAAGACGGTAGCAACTAAAATAGAATACATTACTATCACAAGAAACTAGCGTTGATACTCTTAAAGCCATTGATGATTTCGAAGGCAAAATGCTAAAGAGATCTATAACATGCGTGTAAACTCAAATCATCCAGTCGTATATATTTTTAACCCACAATTCAAGTTTATATATGGGGGCGCCGTGATCGAGCAGATTCATTTATTTGTATATTTATATACAGTCGTGTAACTTGGGTAGGTGTCATTCGGTACCGTTAACTCATGGTGTCCTGCATTCTTGTTAAAATAATAATTTGTGCACAGAATAACTATGGCAAGGAAAAACAAATCACGCAAAGTGAAGATCATAGAGGGAAAATTTTTCACAACGTCAAGTTGGGGCTTTTGACATATTCTTAATTGTTTCCTTATTAAAATTTATCATTAATTTCATCATTCAGCATATCACTTTACTTTCAATTAATAGTATAGTGCAGTGGTTCCCAAACTTTTTTGACCCACGGACCCCATTTATATTCAAAACTTCCCCACGGACCCCCAAGTGAAACAAACTTTATAACTTCATAGTACAAAAATTACAAAAGCAACATTTTGATGAAAAGTGCGGTATTTATTGAAATTATCACTTTTGTTTAAGATTAAATTGAAAACAATTAATAACTTGGATTAACGTGATGAGATTTTATGAGTGTACGAGCAACAAAGCCATTCCAAGGACGTTCCGTCACCGTTCGGTGGCATGTTGTAACTCCCCTCCAACAGCCGTCTCGACCGGCATAGATGTGCATCACGTCAAAAATATTATTCATTATAGTTAAAATAAATAACTCGTAAAGACAATGATTTTGACTATAAATCCCAACGCGCATAACTCAAAATAAAGTCTTGGAAGAAATAATGCACCAAAAATAACTCGTTTTGAACGTCCGCATAACGTGTTCAATATGATTGGCTGTAGGAGTCATATGTGTTTGAGGGACCAATCGCTATCGATGACCGCACGGAACATAGCCTTTTAATATATAGGATTTATGACCGACTCAATGTTTGTGTGTAGGAACCGCAAATCCTCACGAGCACCAATTTCTAGTCGTTTATTATTTTTATTTTTGTTGTTCTTGTTTTTTATGATGAGGTTCATAACGCCACTGAATATTTGTTCTACCAAATAGGAAGACAGGAAAACAGTCAAAAAATTCTGCACAATAACCTATAATGCATGATATAAAATTGGGTTCTGACTTTGTAAACATAATGTGTGCTATCCTAGTCCAAACATTGGTTTTAGTTCCTCATTTGTCGATATTTCAATAAGGTGCTCTTGTATTAGTATGTATTCATCTGTGTTTTGGACCTGAGATTGTCCATGCGCTAAAGAGTTCAACTGCCATTCGGAAATATCCAATAGTGACGAATGCCTACAAATCTTTGGTTCAGGTCTGAGGTCTGCATGAAGAGCCGTTAAGTTTTGAGAGTAAGGAAGCAAATCTTTATCTCTATTTTGCAATTTCAAAAGATTTTGAAAACTGAGAACATTCTCCTGTTCCTAAGTTTTTTTTTGCACAGAAAAAGGTTCGCAACAAACTCAGACATAACGCTTTTAGTTTTGATTAAATTTAATCCGTTACCTTGTAGTAGTTGTAGTTTCAAATTAGTTTCGTTAAATTTGGGTAAATAATTCATTCATAAAGGATATGTCATTTTTTTGAGTTAATTGTGTTGCTGAATATTGTCTTTGTTTTCCAGGAATTTGGACACTGAATCAAAGAGAGCATTAAATCGATTTAAATATGTACGTGATGATAACCAGCGTACTTCTGTGTGAATAAATAATTAATTATAGGCTTCTTCAATTTCCAAACCTTAGTGAGCAAATAATCTCTCATCAAGGCATTCCTTTAGATTTTATTAACTGCTATAATGACATAATACAGTGATCCATGCAAACTTTCACTAAGATTTTTTTGAATATTTGATGATGAATGAATCAATTTACTGAAAATACATTTGGTACAGCTTGTATGCCAGAAAGTTAAGATTATTGCTTTAACTTCAAACATTTTTTTAAAAAATTCAGTTAATAACGTTTCACCTTTCTTATCTGTTTCCAAACATTTAGCCATACATCAAATATTCATTAACACCATATTGACGGAATTGTTTCTTCGGCTCAATCAGTGCTGGATTTACATATTAGCTAAACAAGCTATAACGTAGGGCCCCTGCCTTCTTGGGGGCCCCGAAATTTTGTTTTCATACTTGTCACTGATATAGAATATCTAGATTTCAAAAGGGCCTTAAATAGCTTAGGGCCCCATCAAGCCTAAATCCAGCCTTGGGCTCACTCATTCTCTTATCTGTTGTAATAGACCACTGTTAAGAATTATTAACGTTTTCAATGGAATGCTACAGTAAAGCCCTATTGAAAACATTATTTGATGATAGGATACAATTTAGATAAATATAACTTCCCGACACATCGAAAAATACACAACCTTGCAACTCTCGTAGATTCAAGTTAAAAACTTGTATTTTTCTACGTATAGTTATAGGAATTCGGCATTTCTTCTGCATCAAGCTTGACCTTTCAACAAACCAAGTATTTTGATTGGTTATAGATGTGGAATTACAGTAGTTATACTACTTTTTCTATGTAAAACAACATTGTATCCATGAAGGATAGTATCTAAGATGGTATTTAATTAGTAGAACAGGCATGCACATACTATTTTATTTATTATTATTTATTTTAATTTCAATAATAATAAAAATGTATCAGTTTTATTATTTTATATTAAACCTTGCGCGGACCCCCTGACGTTGTTCAGGGACCCCCAAATCAATTTTAATTTTCCACGGACCCCCTGAAGGTTTCCGCGGACCCCTGGGGGTCCGTACGGACCACTTTGGGAACCACTGGTATAGTGTATAGACGCTTATATAGCTAAACGCTTTGATTAACCCGCGGTGGATCCTAAATTTCCCTTAGTTTTGAACAGCTCTGCTCACTTGAAGACACATAGAAGTGATATGATTGAAGACTAAGCTAGAATATCGGCATTGATTGTAGCTAGGAATTTCAAAACATCAAATACCCCGTCAACGATTTAATGAAATTCAACATCGGCTGATTTTATGACTCCTCTTTGGTATTTCTTTGAACGGCCCATTTTCGGATAACTCTTGGAAATAGATAAATCTTTGACCGGATACCAATAACGCTTTTAATCACTTGCTAATTTAGTCCTTAAAGGGTTGATCACCGTTTGTCTGATTTAGGGTTCAGAATACAAATATTCAATACACTCGAGAATCTTTTAATTTTTATCATGCCATTGTCCAAAATTATACATATTATTTTCTATATACCAAAATTCCATATTGGTCTGATAATATTAAAATCCCTTTTCAACAGCTTCTGTCTCGGTTCGGCAGTCCAGCGTGCTACCGCTAGACCACCGCGGCCCTAATACGATCCAACCGAGCGCATTTCGATCAGAAACGCTCTTATAGATTAGTCACGTCATTGTCAAGTAAGAAGCCTTGGTCTGCACATGCTGCTGTGTAAGATTAGCTTGGTGAAATAGATCAACCACAGAGTATAGCTAGAAGGTAAACATTAAATCTGAAAGTCAAAGCTCTTAATCGTCTTTATCCCCAATTTCAGCTTTAATCTTTAGTATTGGATTTACAATCAAACCAACAATAGTGAGGGGCCAACTCTTTCAGTAATTTTTACTAAATTCATAAATAAACAAATAAGAATTGTATTATTGCATAGTTAAATTCCCTTTATCGAGTGCTTAAATTAAAATAAGAGTAACACTTTTTTTAAAAAAAACGATTTTTTTCCGGGATAAGTAAGTCCCTGAATATAGGGAAACCCGTTCCAGAAAAATCTCATAGCTGGTATAACAATGTAGAGGGTGGGGGTGGGGGGTAGGGGTGGAGGGCTTTACTTAAAAACTCGTTACCTTCCTGAAACGTGATGTGATTAGCGCGCGTGGATCGTATGGGTGTCGAGACTTCTCACGGATCTATGGCCGGGTAATGGGAACATTTTCCCAGGTCTAAGTCTTTGTGTCAGAGTCAGACATATTTTAGATGACAGACGAATATTAGGCGAACTTTCACGGTTTCATCTCCCACTGTCATATTTTGTATTTTAATTTTATACATAAGATTTGCGGTGCCTTTTTTATGTGGCTTCAATTGTTTATTTCTGTTACTTTTTTCCCAGTGTCATTTTTGTGACTCTTTCCTACAACCGTGAAAACGACCCAAACCTCCCACCTCCCCCCATGCAACTGACAATTTAACACACGATACAACTAGCCAAAAAAAAACATGCCCAATAAACGACTGACAATTTAACCAACAACACAACACAAAGCTCCGCACAACACGCCTTGCACTTAGGCGTTATGAAAATAAATCCAACCACGATACAATTTCATCCTACACTCAATCTTGAAATACCAAACGACTCCTCCCATAAAAAATGCAAGAAATTCTTCCAGTCTGGAAATCGGACGTGGGATGGGTTGCCTGATCAAAGTAGGAAAACAAACACTCGATCAACATTTAAAATTCTAATAAAAATGCAAGACTACACATTAACCATGGATAAGCGTAGGATGCAATAATATTCCGTATGGACGGAACAGATCAGATATGAAGTTTAAAATGACACAAGAGTGCAAATGAACTCTATATGTACGCAGATATTTTTTGACTGCTCATTTTTCAGTACCAGTACATAAAAAGAGAGAATGCTTTAGCCAAGCAATCTTAAATCGGAATTCTATCAATTGTATACCCCTCCCCCCCCTCCACACACACACTTTTCTTGACAAAAATATTAGACGTTACGACAGATGCGTCACTAGGGTTGTAATCACCCAGGGCGTTAGCTCATGGTGTAACCCCCTCGCGACTTGCCTCATTGGCCCCCCTCCGCGTCTGCCAGGGCCAAATATCGGAAACATACAGAATTTTAGATTTTGGAGTAACCCCTGGTGATGGTGTCATCCAGTGCAGTCCGCACCCCACCCCTCGTAACGCCTTTTCTTTACGAACATAAATCCACGGTATCAATCCATCCTCAATACCATTTCATCCCACACTCAAGCTTGAAAGACCAAATACCTTCTCCCATCCCCACCTCACACACCGATTACACCGAAGAGAGGAGTCACCCTGACTCCGAAGTCTTGCAAACCTGTGATTTGATCGTACTTGCTGGTGACCACATGCAAATTGCCCCGGGATATTCCAAGTCAGCCTGGAAATAGGCCGCGCATGTTTGATGACAGCCATAAAAACGACAGTACGTGCTAAACTATCGTTCAAATCATGCAGTGAGAATTCATTGTAAATCTGGAAGGGAAATAAAGATGGGGAATCGTTATCTTTCAACAGTGTGTCGGTGTGGCTTGAAAGGACAGTCAGTTTAACTCAGTTTACACTTTCGGAAGCTCCAAACTTTGAGAAGTTTGATCCAGCTGCTAAAAAATGTAATCTTAGAAGTATATGGTGTTTACATCTTAGACCGTTTCCGATAATTAATTCATAATATTTAAATATTAATATATCCCTTTAGTGCATCAATAATCTGTAAGCATTCCTCGCAAGTTTCCTCGAAATTTCGTTCTGGTAATTCCTTGTACTTGCAGCATTACCATCCCATACCCTCTAACAATTACCGCAAACAAATACAAGCTGAACCGAATACAAAAGAATGCGTCACCTTTAATGAACCTTTTCAGAATGGTATGTATACAGCACTATTGGCGATTTACTCCGTCTATTAACATAAAAATTATTATTATCATATATCCTTAGAAACAAATGGGTTTCTCGTCCACGGAACTTTAATTATCCAGACAAAAAATTAATTGAATTTGAATGCAATCCGGTTACGGGGAAGTTGGCGGAGTGTGTGTGTGTGTGTGGGGGGGGGCTAAAATATTCAACAGGATAATTTTCGGCGCAGTTAGCATTTCGATCAAAATAGAAAAGCTAATTCTGTTAATTGTCGGTTCTCGACGGAAGGGATTTAGGAAATTAGACTTCCACTGTATTTGTGTTGTTTGGAATTCCGTTTTCATCGTAGGTGGATGTCCGGTTGTCACGGTATGATGATAGCAGAGTCCTCTGTAAATACCGCTCAGAGCTGCTAATGGCTAATTTGATGCCAACATTTTTAAAAATAAAGTCACGGGCTTTTAAAATTCTAAGTAGCGGGAGAAAAAAAAACCCAAAGTAACCATGCATGATTGGGCAGAGTGTCCATTAAAAGTTTATTTCAAAAGTAACGTTGTGATGTTGATTAAGCGTGCTTAAAAAACAAACCCGTAAAAACAAAGTTTTTGACTATAAATCCCTTATATATGAGTCATAACTAACAGTATTGATTATTTTGAAACGCGACAAGCATTTACAGACTGAATCTGTCTTAACTCAACTTTGCTTCATAACCCTAGAGGGGGGGGGGCGAGTTCAGCATGACACGTAAAATGTAAAAAAAAAGCACGCCGGTACTTCGATGGGTCGCGTCAATACGCGAACTGAGATCTCACGTGAAAAAAAAATAACAATCCGTGAATTTGAATTACATACGTTATATAAGGATAAACCAAAAATGCATTAATTTAATTACGGTACGTTCGATCGATCTGAAATTTGGATACGATGCATTGTTAGGTGAGACGGGTCCATGTACCAAATTTCAGCTCGATCGAATCACGGAAAGTGGGTCATTTTTTACTTTTCCTTTTCCGCCCGACGTACGAAGAGATGACGAAAGACAAGATTTCGAAGTTAATATAAGGGATTTAATAAAACAAACCCGTAAAAACATAGTTTTTGACTATAAATCCCTTATATATGAGACATAACTAACAGTATTGATTATTTTCAAACGCGACAAACATTTACAGACTGAATCTGTCTTAACTCAACTTTGCTTCATAACCCTGGGGGGGGGGTGGGGGAGGGGAAAAGTCTGGTCACAGATCGCTTGACCGAGCTCAGCGTGACACGTAAAATGTAAACAAAATCACGCCGGTACTTCGATGGGTCGCGTCAACGCGTCAACTCAAACTCTCTCGTGGGAAAAAAAACAATAACAATCCGTGAATTTGAATTACATACGTTATATAAGGATAAACTAAAAATGCATAAATTTAATTACGGTACGTTCGATCGATCTGAAATTTTGATACGATGCATTGTTAGGTGAGACGGGTCCGTGTGCCAAATTTCAGCTCGATCGGATCACGGAAAGTGGGTCATTTTTAAATCCCTTATATTAACTTCGCGGCCGTCTCTGTCGTCATCTCATGGGCTGGGCGGGCGGAAAAACAAAAGTCGAAAAACAGACCCTCTTTCTATACAGAAGATTAGTGCGTCCTTCACTTGTCCATGGCTTAAGTCTACACTTGTATTTTTATTAGAGTTTTAAATTTGGATTGTATGTTGACAATCCTCATGATTCACGGAAGAATCTGGGCTAGGGTTAATTTTTGAAACTTATCCCACTCTGTTTATTGTAAAACTAGTGTATCACCCGTCGAAAATGAAGGAATTTTTCAAAATAAATACACATCACATTAAAAAATATCGTAATACAGAACTTTCATTTATTTTATTTATTTTTATTTGATTCATTTATTATCATATTGAACAATTTTATGCGGAACGTTCGAAAAGTGTTATTTTTGGTGCAGTAATTTGGTGCGCTGCTTTCTAAAATTAGTTACATTACATTACCACCATAGATACAGACGACGGTAATTATGTTTATTGATCGAAAGAGCGTGTGTCTATAAATGAATTAGCGCATGCACATATATGTGTTGAGCGCATGGGCATATGCGTGCGTGTGTGTGTGTGGTGACATTTATTTTTCTTCCAAATAAAAACTTAAAAATGCTTTTCTCCCATTTATTCATTTTCATTTTTTTTTGTTAACTCGATAATTTAGTGCTGTGAATCCCTGTTCATAAATGTTGCCATCACCAAATTTCTGTGTCATTATTTTTTTATCCTCGACCGCTTGGGTATATAACCTTTTTCTTCAAATGTTACGTTGGCATTTTCCGATTAGCAGAAGGTTGTTGAAGGTCGTAATGGAACTCTCCTAGTTAACAAACTATTACAACAACCCCCACCCCACCCCCACCCCCACCCCCGACCATGAGTTGACCACTAGGGAAATATTTCCATGGCCCAGAGATTGTGTGTGTTGGTGGGTGGGGGAAGGGGTGTAGTAGAGTGTCGCACGTGATGATAGAATGAACTCTCAATTATTTGTATAAGTGATGGGCACGCAAAGTGAAGACACATCATATCTCCACACACAGACTCACACAAACGCACACACGCACACGAGAGCACACACACACACATTCACAACCACACACACACACTCATGCACACATCGCGCACACACAACCACACACGCGTGCACACACATACTCACAACCACACACACACACTCACAGCCACACGCTCACACACGCACACACACACTCATAACAACACATACACACACACAGACACGCGCGCACACACATGTACACTCGCGCACACACGCGCGCACACAAACGCACACACACTCACACACGCCCACACACACGCCCACACACACGCACACACAAGTGCATGCACACAAACATGGAGTTTTTCTCCTGTTCCACTGTTTCATCCACCGTTAAACTTAAATTACACGACTAACTAAAGTTTCAACTCAATCTTTCTGTATCATGCAGTTCCTGAAATGAAGCTAACACTTAATTCTTAACAACGTACGACTCTTACCTTTCTGTATCAGTTGTCAGTGAAGCTAGCGCCATAATTGCTACCTACGCTAGACTATAACCTTTCTCTTTATTTAAGATTCCGATAAAGTGAACACAATGGTATACATCGCTCAGTGGCGTAGCTAGAGGGGGTGGTGGGGCGGTCCGCCCAGGCGGCACACATTTAGGGGCGGCATTTTTGGACATTTGAAAAGTGCAACCTAATCCGACAACCACCCTTTTTCTTTTGAAGGGGGAAAACCAAGGTGAAATAAAAAAATTTCGCAATTTCTAGTCCCAATTAACAGATTCCCACAACATTTTTTTGATTACATAGTGGATGTGTGGATGTTATAAGTAATGCAAAAGCGTTCAAAAAATTTAAATCACTCAAAAAGATATCGATTTGTTTGGAAAATTACGTGGTATAAGGTACGACCAGATTACGCTTTTATATGAAAACTACACAAAAAACATATCACCGCTGGGCCCAATAATGTGCTATTAATATCGCCACGATGGATTTTGCGTGGAATTTCGACATTCGCAGAATGATGCGCGAACAAGTACCTACAATTCATGGTGGTTCAAGTATTGTATTTAACTTGCAAGTAGTAATTTATATAAAATATGGTTAATTTATATTACTGTTTGAGTTTTAAAGAAAATTATTGTAAGGTACGTTATTAAAAATTAAATTTATTTTGTTTTTAATTGCATTTAAGTACCACAAATAATTTGTGTTTTTCATTAAAAATCGTATTCATTAAAAATGTTATGCCTATCCGATTAAAGTAATCTGTAAATAATTTGAATTCGTCTATTTTATGGAACATTATAAGATTTATGGCAAGAACATGAAAATATTCAAATTTCTCCGTTAATAAACACCACAATAGGCATAAATAATTTAGAAAAAACACATACTTTTTAATTGACATCTGAAGAAGTAACTAGTAAAACGAGATAAGACGCTTAAATTTTACTCAATTCAATGCAATCCTATTTTCTTTTCGATGTTATCTCAATTTATGGGCACCCGTCATTTTTTAAAATTAATGCAAACCCATTGCATGAAACAAAGAGATGTGCTAATACAAAACGATGTTATATCAAACAATTTGTGATGAGTTGGAGATAGCAACTGAACGCTGAGTAAGAAGGAGAAAAAAATATGAGTGGGGAAAATTAAGAAGACGTGGTTCTATCTTTAGAACGAGAAGTACAACAGGAGATTTTTTATCCATGGATGGAATTATAACAGAAAATAAAAGAACGCTTTGATGAGTTGCAAGTCATTGCAAGAAAATATTCGTATATCATACCATGTAACCTACTAAATGAAGCACTTGAACATCAAATAAATTACTCTATTGACATTGATAAAGAACAGTTCAATACTGAAAGAAAAAGGCTCCAGGTTTTTATGGCTGTACCTAGGTTTTTATGGCTGTACCTAACTACAAAAATAGGCATTATGTTAGAAAAAAGGGGGGAAAGCCCCCTTGATCTACTAAAATTTATTCAACAGTAAGATTGGAAAATTATTTACCCAACATTGTAATTTGCTATGAATTTTATCAACAATGGCTATCAGAGTCGCTTAACTAGTTGTGAAAGTAGCTTCCCCAAAGTGAAGTTGATAAAAATTATCTTCGTTCCAAAAATGAGCGATTTCAGACAACAAAATCTTGCAATATTGTCCATAGAACAAGATATTACAAATAATTTAAATTTTGATAGCATAATACACGATTTTTCTATGATGAAAGTTAGGAAAGTAAATTTTAAAAAATATGATTATTTACTAATGTATACAATTTCTTTGTTTGTAAAAAAAATCATTTATTTATAAACATAAAATAAAATAATAGTAATTGATAATGTTTTTGGGTGTAAATTTGGAATATGTTTTGTCTCATTTGATCTGCAACCTCAGTAACTTTCTTGTGGCCTTTAAAAAATATATAGTGTATTTTTATAAATGTGTATTTATAGGAATATCATCTTCTGCCGCCTCTTTAATTACTGCTTACATAAATATGGCATGCAATTGTTAACAAGTTCCCCACCTTTATTTCGTTTCAATTACAATTATTTATTCATGTTTATTAATTTATAAAAACCATCATATAAGGGGCCGTCCATAAAGTACGTCACGCCCTAGAGGGGGGAGGGGTTGTAAGAAAGTGTGACAGTTTGTGACAGGGGGGAGGGGGGTCGTCCGGCCATGTGTGACGTCACGGAATTTTATATTAACTTTTAATTATTTTGTTAATAAAAAGGAAATTTTTGGTCGAAAGTGTGACGTATTTTAAAGGGGGGGGGGTGTCCAAGATTTGTGACAGGGGGGAGGGGGAGTTAAAAATCGTCAAAAAGAGCGTGACGTACTTTATTGACGGCCCCAAATCGACTAATTTGCTGTCCATAAATGACATCACGTAATTTTGGCTGATTTTTCACCATCTTCGCCGTCGTCACACGTCGCAACAAAAACTTAGACCACTTCTTCAATAATAATGTCATAACGTTCGGACCCCCCCTCCCCCCTCCATCATAAAAGCCGTATGTTCTATTTGAAAATAAGCATGTTTCAAATCAAATTTTTGTCATTCAAGTATGATTTTAGTGCAAGGCTGCACAGTTATATCGTAACACTCGTTTTACGTAAACGTCATTAAATAAAGTGTCAGTAATCAATATTTATTTGGAAATTTTATTTAAAGTTGTGCGTTTTGACGTGACGTCAATTTCTCAAACACACCCCCTCGTCACACATATCACAAATGTATAACTACCCCCCCCCCAGGTTCGTGACGTCATTTATGGACGGTCCCTAAAAAGGTCGGCACACTGGAGACCGCCCCGGGCTGCAATAGTTCTACGCCACTGACATCGCTTGACTCTTTCTCACCCTTCTTCGTCAGTTGCCGGTGGCTATGCCCTAAAAAATAACCAACGCTTTAAATGTTTTCGCACTTTTGTAACGGTCCTTCTGGGCCCCAATATAATTGTCCACTTAATTGGACTCACAATCTGTTGTCATTGCCTCGTTATCGATTTACTAGGATAAAGAAAACGCGAGCCAGTAGTTTTAGAGGAGAAAAATAAATTCGGAGTGAGCTCCCTTTAAACTGTCTCGTGTATAATGCTACTTCATGAGAATATGAAATAAAGTTATTAATTTGGGAAGTCGCAACCGGAAGTAGATTTAAATAACAATTCTGGTTACCGGAAACCGCACAAAAGTTGATAGACCCTTGACCCTACTCTAGCACCACATACGTACAGGATCTCATACACATACAATGAAATTTATTCACCTATCTGAAAGGGTACTGAAACCGTCATGTTCTCTCTCTTCCTCTCTTCCTCTCTCTCTCTCTCTCTCTCTCTCTCTCTCTCTCTCTCTCTCTTTCTCTCTTCTTCTCTCTCTCTCTCTCTCTTCTCTCTTCTCTCTCTCTCTTCTTCTTCTCTCTTCTTCTCTCTCTCTTCTCTCTTCTTCTTCTTCTCTCTCTCTTCTTCTCTCTTCTCTTCTCTCTCTCTTCTCTCTTCTTCTTCTTCTCTCTCTCTTCTTCTCTCTTCTCTTCTCTCTTCTTCTCTCTCTCTTCTCTTCTTCTTCTCTCTTTCTCTCTTCTCTCTTCTTCTTCTCTCTTCTCTCTTTCTCTCTTCTTCTCTCTTTCTCTCTTCTTCTCTTCTCTTCTTCTCTCTCTTCTCTCTTCTCTCTTCTCTCTTCTCTTCTCTCTTTCTCTTCTCTCTTCTCTCTTCTCTTTCTTCTCTCTTCTTCTCTCTTCTCTCTCTTCTTCTTCTCTCTCTCTTCCTCTTCTTCTCTCTCTCTTCTTCTCTTCTTCTCTCTCTCTCTCTCTTCTCTCTCTTTCTCTCTTCTCTCTCTTTCTCTCTCTCTTCTTCTTCTTCTTCTTCTTCTCTCTTCTTCTTCTTCTTCTTCTTCTCTCTTCTTCTTCTTCTTCTCTCTTCTTCTTCTTCTTCTTCTTCTTCTTCTTCTTTCTTCTTCTTCTTCTTCTCTCTTCTTCTTCTTCTTCTTCTTCTTCTTCTTCTTCTCTCTTCTTCTTCTTTCTTCTTCTTCTTCTTCTCTTCTTCTTCTTCTTCTTCTTCTCTTCTTCTTCTTCTCTTCTTCTTCTTCTTCTTCTTCTTCTTCTCTCTTCTTCTTCTTCTTCTTCTTCTTCTTTCTTCTTCTTCTTCTTCTTCTCTTCTTCTCTCTTCTTCTTCTCTTCTTCTTCTTCTTCTTCTCTCTTCTTCTTCTTCTTCTTCTTCTTCTTCTTCTTCTCTCTTCTTCTTCTTCTTCTTCTTCTTCTTCTTCTTCTTCTCTCTTCTTCTTCTTCTTCTTCTTCTTCTTCTTCTTCTTCTCTTCTTCTTCTTCTTCTTCTTCTTCTTCTTCTTCTTCTTCTTCTTCTTCTTCTTCTCTCTTCTTCTTCTTCTTCTTCTTCTTCTTCTTCTTCTTCTTCTTCTTCTTCTTCTTCTTCTTCTTCTTCTTCTTCTTCTTCTTCTTTCTTCTTCTTCTTCTTCTTCTTCTTCCTTCTTCTTCTTCTTCTCTTCTTCTTCTTCTTCTTCTTCTTCTTCTTCTTCTTCTCTTCTTCTTCTTCTTCTTCTTCTTCTTCTTCTTCTTCTTCTTCTTCTTCTTCTTCTTCTTCTTCTTCTTCTTCTTCTTCTTCTTCTTCTTCTCTTCTTCTTTCTTCTTCTTCTTCTTCTTCTTCTTCTTCTTCTTCTTCTTCTTCTTCTTCTTCTTCTTCTTCTTCTTCTTCTTCTTCTTCTTCTTCTTCTTCTTCTTCTTCTTCTTCTTCTTCTCTCTTCTTCTTCTTCTTCTTCTTCTTCTTCTTCTTCTTCTTCTTCTTCTTCTTCTTCTCTTCTTCTTCTTCTTCTTCTTCTTCTTCTTCTCTCTTCTTCTTCTTCTTCTTCTTCTCTCTTCTTCTCTTCTTCTTCTCTTCTTCTTCTTCTTCTTCTTCTTCTTCTTCTTCTTTCTTCTTCTTCTTCTTCTTCTTCTTCTTCTTCTTCTTCTTCTTCTTCTTCTTCTCTTCTTCTTCTTCTTCTTCTTCTTCTTCTTCTTCTTCTCTCTTCTTCTTCTTCTTCTTCTTCTCTCTTCTTCTTCTTCTTCTTTCTTCTTCTTCTTCTTCTTCTTCTTCTTCTTCTCTTCTTCTTCTTCTTCTTCTTCTTCTTCTTCTTCTTCTTCTTCTTCTTCTCTTCTTCTTCTTCTTCTTCTTCTTCTTCTTCTTCTTCTTCTTCTTCTTCTTCTTCTTCTTCTTCTTCTTCTCTTTCTTCT